>BRDA01061533.1:0-22722 GCA_036984385.1 Crenuchus spilurus | reverse complement strand
TGTCTGTTATTGCAAACCCTGTAAAGCTGCTTTGTGACATCAGTTGTAAAAAGCGCTTTATAAATAAAATTTGATTGATTGATTGATTGAATATGGTGTGAGAATGGAGACAATTCATTCAAAAGCCATGGCCAATATTACATGAGATCTTGATTTCGTCTTATTCCCATGACTTAAGTTGTGGCCACACTTTAGGATCTTGTTCCTACACAATTATTTTGTGGCCACACATTTTTAGAGCAAATCAACAACATGACTCCATGAGTAAGAAACACATGAAACTCTTCAGGTTAATGGCACTGCTAGCCAGTGTACAGTAGCATTACCATAGCCAGAGTCATATGATGACAATATTTGCATATTTGTATGTCAATAAGTGCAAACGAGAATGCATCTTCAATGACAGTGAATCTACAAAGATGTGATCAGTAAGTGGTTGGTTGTGGGCTTCTGCCAGAGTCTAACTATCCATTAATACACTATGTGTCCAAATGCTAGTGAATACATTCAGCTACTTTAAGTTGCACCCATGACTGACACAGATGTACAAATGCATACACACAACTCTTCTAGTCCCTATAGAGAAGCATGTCAATAGAGAAGCAGATAAACATGAAATTATTGGCACTATGCCTAATGCCAGGTGGGCGAGCTCAGCTAGCACTGAGCTGTGGAGTAGTGTTCTCTGAATGGTGGTGCTCCATTCAATATTCTTGGATGAGTTGGGGATGAGGTGGGGTAATCATCCGACATCCTAACCTCACAAACACTCTTGGCACTGAATGCAATCAGATCCTCACAGCTATGCCTCAGAATCTAGCAGAAAATCTTCCCATGAGAGTAGAGACAGTTACAACAGAAGCAGGATAAACTCTTTGAATAAGGAAGAAACAATTAAGGTGCAGGTGTCCCATATAGTGTGTGAAACCTTTAACCTCCGGGTATCAAGTGAAGACAAAAACATTGTTGTATTGACCTTGTGTCATTGTCTTCATTAGGCTCATTAGCAATTCTTCAGTCTTAATTACGTGATGTTTATAGACTGTAGAAAAAACAGTTCTAATAACAGTTATTTTAATGTATGTATCATGTTTCTAATAGATTAGCAGTGCCTTAGAGGAACAAAGTGCACAACACAGATCCGCTGTAATTACCGCAGTGGATTAAGAATTTTAAATGAAAGCATGAGAGACCTACGGTGCCCCTTTGATGTTGGGCAGCCAGAAATCTCATTATAGCTGCTATCGCTGGTTCAGGAAGGCCACGCTTCGAGGAATATCTGCTTGGACAGGTGCACAGCAATATATGCAAGTGAGCTATGTCTACAACATGGCTACCACTGGGAGGACGTGCTGTTTGTCTGCTGTTTGTTTCCAAACATAAACAAAGCAGAATCAAAGTTAAGCCCCATCCCCACGCAACCACCCAGAGCAAGGATGCAGAAGATCCAAAAATAAGAAAGAAAGCAAGATGCTTCAAAGACTGGGCAGAGACTCAAGCAGGGATGGATCACTATAACTGCATAACCGCCTGAGCAACGGAGACTTTATTCATCCATACTGACCCAGAAGAGCAGATGAATTTTTCATCTTCTGCTGCATACTTCTGTTGATGCATGGCATCTGTTAGTGTGCGTCCCACATCCTCAGACTACAATGCAGCTGAAATGCAGGAAACAAATGACGCCATTCCTCTATAATGAGATTGACAGCTTTATTCCAAAATGCTTTAAACTTTTGTTTTATTATTCAGTTATTAATTTTAAGACTGATTATTAAATAATGATTGTAAAACTAATATTACAGAGAGAATAGTAACCCTGAATCTGCTAATATGACAAAGGCTTAGATTGAAGACTTAATATTCAGTTATTATTAAAGAGTATCAGCAGTCAATATGTAATATAAAGTAGTTATTACATCTCCAAATGCATCACAGAGTTAAATGCTTTCATTTAAATGTCAGCATATTTTGTAGTGTTTCTGTTCAGCCTTGAGAAAAAAGCAGTTTGAGGTCAACCATTAAGCTGAGCATATTATATATATATACAGTGAGGAAAATAAGTATTTGCGTCCTGCGACTTTGCAAGTTCTCCCACTTAAAAATCATGGAGGGGCATGACATGTTCATCTTAGGTGCATGTCCACTGTGAGAGACAAATCCAGAAATCACAATGTATGATTTTTTATAATTTATTTGTGTGTTAATGCTAATGCAAATAAGTATTTCAACACCTGCCAATCAGCAAACATTCTGGCCCTCAAAGACCTGTTAGTCCACCTATAAAAAGTCCACCTCCACTCAACTTACTATTCTAAATTAGAAACACCTATTTGAGGTTGATAGCTGTATAAAGACACCTGCCCACCCCACACAATCAGTAGGACTCCCAACTATTAACATGGCTAAGACCAAAGAGCTGTTCAGAGACACCAGAGACAAGATTATAAACCTTCTTAAGGCTGAAAAGGGCTACGAGGCAATTGCCAAGCAGCTTGGTGAAAAAAGATCAACTGTTGGAGCAATTATTAGAAAATGGAAGCTAAACATGTCAATCTCCCTCTGACTGGGGCTCCATGCAAGAATTCACCTCGTGGTGTATCAATGTGAGGAAGGTGAGGAATCAGCCCAGAACTACACGGGAGGAGCTGATCAATGACCTGAAGAGAGCTGGCACCACTGTTTCCAAGGTTACTGTGGCTAATAAGACTTCATGGTTTAAAGTCATGCATGGCAAGGAAGGTTCCCCTGCTGAAATCAGCACAAGTCCAGGCCCATCTTAAGTTTGCCCATGACCATTTGGATGATCCAGAGGAGTCATGGGAGAAAGTGATGTAGTCAGATGAGACCAAAATAGAACTTCCACTTAATTCCATTTGTTTGCAGAATGAAGAATGATGAATACCATCCCTAAAACACCATCCCTAATATGAAGCATTGGGGTGGAAGCATCATGTTTTAGGGGTGTTTTTCTGCACATGGGACAGGACGACTGCACTGTATTAAGGAGAGGATGATTGGGGCCATGTATTGCGAGATTTTGGAGAACAACCTCCTTCCCTCAGTTAGAGCATTGAAGATGGGTCGTGGCTGGGTCTTCCAACATGACAATGACCCAAAGCACAAACTCTGTGTTTCTCAGCGACAGCCCAGAAACCTGGCTGATCTGGAGAAGATTTGTGTGGAGGAATGGGCCACAATCCCTGCTGCAGTGTGTGCAAACCTGGTGAAAAACTACAGGAAACGTTTGACCTCTTTCACAGGTGTTCAAATACTTATTTGCAGCAGTAACACACAAATAAATTATTAAAAAATCATACATTGTGATTTCCGGATTTTTTCTTTTAGATTATGTCTCTCACAGTGGACATTCACCTAAGATGAACATTTCAGACCCATTTCTCCCAGTGGGAGAACTTGCAAATTTGCAGGGTGTTCAAATACTTATTTTCCTCACTGTATATAAACAACAAAAATATTATGCATGTGTGCTTTGGAATAATATTAGAGCTATAGCACTTTTTCACTAATGTTGAACAAGATGACCTTTTTCAGATATATCCTCTAGTTGAAAAATCTATTCTAGTGAATGATAGTGCTTATTGAAGTTGTTTATGGACATCTCTCATGACAGTGTATACTTTTTATTCAGTTAGTTTTTGGACAAATCTGTATATACCCAATATTCCAATGGTACCTTAAGCAAAATGTGTGCTTAACCTGTGGTGAAGAGTAAACAGCTATACTTAAGTCTATAAGCTCAGTGTCATTACCAAAAATGAAGTAAAACATGATGACACTGACTTGGGGCACATTACATTTTTGCATTTGCTTGCTTTACTGTTCATCAGTATGTCTTATAGCACAAGAATCAGAAGTTATTAGAATATTTGCATATTAATATTCTAATATTAGAAAGCAAAAAAAATGATAGTAATGTCACTTTACATGTAATGAATATAAAATATATGCCACTTTGCCTTTTTTCATAATATTCTGATTTGGTAGTAGAAGATTGAGTATCTGCAGCAGCAGCATTTATGGATTTTTTCAGCCTCAAAACAACTAGAAAAACAATTTTCTTCTGAAATAGATGTTTTATCAAACATGCAAGGCAATCCGAAACTTTTAAGCAGTAGTGTATATAACTGATCATTCTGATGCATTAGGTTGATCATGCAGATGCATACAGATTCTGGACATTTAAACCAGTGACTGATCTTGAATTTTGCTGTCACTGCTAAATATGCCACAATATATGATAAAATATATATACAATATACGATACTAAAAATAAGCCATAGGATATAATTAATGTTTAAAAGGTTTACGGGGTGAAGTTTAATGCACAGTCTATGTGTAATTTCTTCTGGAATAATAAGGAGTTATAGATCAACTCAACATTCTTACTTTAACAGACAGCTTGCAGATAAATATATAAAAACTGAAAAATATATAAAGACTGAATATATGAGTGAGATCAACAGTACAATGGATTTAGTTGAAAAAGATTTGTCATCTGAAAGCTGGTATGTTCGTGCCATTCACCACCACATCATTCCAGCAGCTGTCCCGGGAACTGGTGAGATCCAGATCCTGCCACAGCCCACTACATCCATCACAGCCTGGGCCAAGCTGGCAAACACTCACAGCCATCTCTTTCCTAAAGTGCTATGTCATGTTTTTTTTCCTGAAGGACAACAGAGGCAAACAGTGGACTGTTTCTGCACACATCAGAGGCTCAGTAACAAGCAGTTCCTCCAGCATCACTGTCAAGACAGGCCCGTCAGCACCAGGGTGATGAGTCCCTTTAAATATGATTGATCAGGATGGAGAAAACTTCCTCGGCTGCTATAACATTCATAGTGCGCCTCTCCCAAGTGTGCTGTGCTTGTCCATGATGCTGTGAGTGACCATAACAGAATGGCAAATGGGAAAAGCCCTCTGGATTCTAAAGTTTTCTGGACTTTTTAAAGTGTGGACACAGAAACAATAGACAAAGAAATACAATTTCTGTACTGGAGAAGGTGCTCAAGTTCTTCGGTCAGTTAAATATAAAAATAACAGCACAATATGTCCACTTACAGTATGACCAAAATGACAAAAGTGAATTCTTGTTCTTATGCAAGTAAAAGTATTGTATTAGTATTTGTATTGTCCCATCCATCCATCATCTTTCACTTAATCCTGGTCAGAGTCATGGCTAGTCCCCCTACCCCTTCACTGTGCACAGGGCAGGGCCTTACATTTTATCTATATCCAGGACAGGGCACCAATCCATCACACGGTAGACACAATTCACCTGGCCTCTATGTTTTTGGACTGTGGGAAGCAACCAGAGACCCCAGAAACCCACACAGACACAGGGAGAAGATTGAAACTCAAGACCTCAGCTCTAAGAGATGAGGGTGCCAACCACCAAACCACCATGCCACCTGTACTGTCCCATTACATGAAATTAATGAATGATGTAATGGAAAAGAGCCCCACAACATGAATCTAAGGACACCTCAAAGGCCCACCCTGGATGCCACACATTGAGACATTTTTGTGTATTCATGTTTATGGATATTTACTATGTTTGAGAATTAATATACAGTACAATGTTGATTAAACTTTTAAATAAATATCTACTTAATTAAAAAATGTAGAGTTATTTTATATGCATTACACAAAGTGAACATTTTCAAGCTTTTCCTGATTTACTGTTGATCAGTATGACATCATAGTTCATGAAAATTAGAAAACCAGAATTTCAAATTATTAGAACATTTAAATTAAACATTCTAATATATACATATTTTAAAAATTACATATAAAATTACACCAAAAAAGGTGTGAAATATATCAATTTATTTATAACAAATAAAAATATTAGTTTAACTTTTTAAATTTGTTTATAATTAACTTTGACGATGTTCTCATTTTGGAGATGCTCATAGGTGTCACATTGATATGAGTATTTCTCATATTCAGAGCTGTTGTGAAATGCTCTATTCTAGAGAAACTGCTTCAGAATTATTCACAGTGGTGCTGATAAGAAATCACCATCCAATGCCCCTGAATGCCACATTGTTTTAGAATAGTTTTCCCAGGTTTACTATATCATTATCAACATTGCAAACAAAAACTCACATTTCAGTCAATTAAACGGCATTGTTATTATCAGCACCGTAAAGAAATCAATGCCATTGTTTACATCATAAGGACTCAATTGTGTAGAAATGTTGAAAGTTGGCAGAACCTGCAAAAAGTTCAATATAATATGTTAATCCTATAAAATGTTTTAGCTTTAAAGGTTAATTTATAGTGATGTACCTCCGCTCCTTTCCAGTCTACAATGTACAAATTCTATGTGCTCACTATGGCAACACAGCACAAAATAAAACCCACTCAAAAAAATCAATTGATTGTTAGAGTATTGCTGTGCTCTGTTGTATCTTTACATATGATGGAGCTTGAACAGTATCAGATATCTAACATAGTCCTGAGTTCAAAATTCTGGTCACTTCAAGTGTTCTCTCCTAAACAACATCTGCATTATGCATGTGAATGGTGGATATTTACAGCATCCTTCTATCCCTCCTCTACCTCGTTTGCCAGAATGCTCTGGGAGAAAATGAGCAAATTCCACACAGCTAACACATCAAATTACTTTTCATTGTCTCTGATTTATAAATTATTATGATTTTGAGGTCAATTCAAAACTCTGCCCTAGGTCACCTAAATCAAACTGACAGACTCATTATTGGACATGGGTGGCAGAGGGGAGACAGGAAGGCAGTCTTATTTCTGAAAGAGTTTAAGACAATACTGCTCCATGTAATTTAGTAGTCAAGCAGGTTAGGTACATCTGTGGATCTCAGTTCAAAATTCACATCATGTGCTGTGACCTGAGCTCCAGAAACAATTTCAAGATGCAGAATGTTTCAACCGACCTTGATATTCTTGATGTTCTCCGAATCCATCATTTTCTCTTCTCCAGAGAGTTGCACATGAATTTGTTCCCCCGTCATGCCTTTAACCACATAGATGGAAGTGAGGACAGTAATCAAATTGCTGTATTGATTGCATGTTGAAGACCTCACTTGTAAAGAGCTTCACAAGAGCTTCTGTACGCAAGTCAAGCACATCGTTCGCCTTCTGCTAATTTCTCCTCAGGCCTTCACTGTTTTCAGCAATGACCTTGAAGTGATGTGAGCTCTCAAACAGCTAGTGTTTCTCTGTGGATACACAGAGAAAATTAGGATTCTGAAAGCACTGCTGTGGCATTTCTCCTGCATTTTTGAAAGCCTGCGTATAAAAGAGGACCAGCAGTATCAAAGTATGCCGAACAATGCAGGGAGGCAGCAGCATCACAACCAGTTTAGCTGAGCAGCAGTGACCTTCTACAGAGCTTTTTGAATAAAGAAGAGTATCCTTTAAAAAAATGTAAAAAAAAAAAAATATTAATAAAAAAAAAAAAAAAAAGTTAAGCCATATTAAGGTCACACTTGGTCAGTCTCGCTTTACATTATATTAGTGCATCTAAAAAAATTATATTCTGAAAAAGTTTATTGTTCATGGTTTAACTCAAAAAGGTAAAGTGTCATATTTAATATTCATTGTATATAAAGTGGCATTTCAAGCTTTTTTGTTTTACTGTTGATCAGAATAGCTTATGAAAATCAAAAATTCAGAATCTCAAAATTCATTTCAAGTTTGAGTAAATTACACTTCACATATAATGAATATTAAATATTTACATTTTACCTTTACTGAATTAAATAACAAATGACTTTTTTCTCACAATATACTTAACTTTGGAGATGCATTTGTAATTATAGTAAGTGCTGTAAAAACATCACTTAATAAAGACCAGAACACAGCTAAGTTCATTTCCTGTTTGATAAAAATCCTCCAGATATCAAAACAATGGAAGCTAAACATTTAGCAATATCTAAAATTTGTGGCTTTTCCTCAAAACACTCAGACACAGGGCTGGACAGAGAACTGTCCATGTTATCCAGAGCAACTTACAGTTGGGGGTTAGGTGCCTTGCTCAAGGACACAACTGGCAACCTTCTGGTCACAAGACCAGAGACCTATCACCAAGCCATGGCTGCCCCCTTTCCATCTTCTCTCAACTTCACAATTGCTTATTTTTTCACCCATAGACAGCTGCACAGTCAAACCCAAAATCTGAATCTGAGTTTAGACATTGAGCTCTATTTACTGTTTGAATAATCAAAGTAACAGGAAACATCTGGGCAGCAACACACACCTGTCAGTCACAGTTCCAATACTTTTGCTCACAAGAAAAATGGATGGGTTCAGACAAATTTTGCTGTGTACCAGATCCTGATGAAAATACCTGGAATAAAAGTATTGTTCCAATACTTTTGAAGGGGAGTGTATGCTTGATATCATGACTTACAATGTGTTAATTTTTGTTAGCAATAAAGTCTACAGCACTGTATTGTACATAGACAGAAGTTACCACTGCATATTTAAGTATATACACGTAAACAGTATAACTATATAAAATTATAATTAGCTCATAAAGAACACAGTTTTTCACTTTTAACTTTCACATCAAAGAAGCCTTGTTCGTATTAGTATTTCAAGCTGTGTATTCAAGATATATCCTTCTGGGCTTTATCAGTGTCCAGATAAATGCCTCCTACTGTTCAAAAAATTGTGACAACATAAATATGCATCTGGCCAGTGGAGCTTTAAACCAAAAGAAAGGGCTGAATAACAGGTACATTCAGACAGTATTGTAGGCCTGATTCTCTCTCATGCAAGGTGGCACAAAGCGATGAGCATCTTCATTATGCTTGGATGGGACAACATTTAGTCATGTGTGACTCAGAGCATGAACAGAGGGTCTGGCTGCATGAATCAGCCTAACAATCCTATTTGTAGCCCGTAAATAAAATTACAGGCAGAAATAAGATCAGGCACAACAGCGGAAAGAGATGCTGGTTCTCTGAGGCAAACGCTAGCAGAGTGTTGAGACACTGAATGGCAGAATGTGCGTAATCAAATGCAGTGTGTTCTTTCACCTATTAGCACACACAGCAAGAAAAAACAAGTAATGAGTGTGCCACCTGAAAACTGCACTCTTGCTTTTCTCTTTATTATAGCACAGATAGAAAAGTCTATTGAGTGATCCATGTATATTTGTTTATGCAGTTACATAACTGACTTACAAAGAACTGTAAAAATATTACAAATGCACTGATTTGGAATTTTTGGGTCCATCATGATAAACAATCATTCTAGCTGTGGCTGATACTGATATACAGCTAATTAAAAATATTTTAATGTAAATATTGTGATTTAAAATGTATGATACAGTTACACCCCCGCCCCCACCTCATCCATTCCGTCTTTGTCACGTGTTTTCTGTTTATGTTTTGCCCTGCAGCGTTTATCCACGTCTTTTCACCATGTGCTGTTTGTTTACATCCACATCATGTCATCCTGTTTAGTTAATGTGCAGCACCTGTCTCATCTGATCACAAAGCCCTGCTTGTTCATTCCCCCTTTTGATTACGTTTGTTATTTAAGCTTCTTCATGTCTCAGAGTATTCGTCAGTCATTAAAATTCTTGAATGTTTGTGACTTAATGAATGTTGTTGTAGGTTTGTGAATGTCAAGTCATCGAGTTCAGGTCTGCCGCATGTTTGTTTACATACATGGCCATGTGTGACTCCTTCACCCCCCACGCAATGCTACAGATACATTATAGCCATCAGTTGTTATTACAGGGAGACATGTTGGCTGCGCTGTGTAGAAATAGGACTATTCCTACTGTACAAGCTAAAAAATATTAGTTATCAGAATTATTAGCCCTAATTTCAGTATAGTGACAATAAGCATAACTTACTGCAAATAAAAATATGTACTACATAAGCTGGACCAGGGCCGGCGCTCCACTCACTGGACTACGCACTGTGCGTGGAGCCCATTTGTGGATGGGGGAACCACCTAAATCTTAGCTTTGCTTCACATACGCATTTGCCCGCCAAACAGTGGCCCCACCCATGATGGACTTTGATCTCCAGGATTAGGGGTGGGGGTGCTTACAGCAGAGACTTGTGCACTGGAGGGAGGCAGGATGGGGGCACACAAACCATTTGTGCTTAGGGCACTCACATGCCTAGCACCGGTACTAAACTAGACTGTGTGCAAACCAACAGTATACACTATTAAAACAGAAATAGAAGTATACACTACACACAGCATGTTATATTGAAAGTAATTACCTTCAGTATACTATATACACTACATGTGCAAGAGTAAACTAAGCCAAATGTATCAAGTCATACAGTGACATGAAAGCAGACATTTGGCATTCAGAACAGTGATAATAAAAAGAAAAGTCAAATTCCTTAATTATGAGGTGTTTGATATAGTAAGGGATCTGTCAGGCAGCATGCAATTTTTAATAAGAAACAAACCAGATTTTGCCCCGAGGCTCATCATTTAGTCCGAAACTTCATCTTAACTCTCCTCAGAACTGTTTTGAAACAGTTTAAAGCCCTTATCTCATAGCAGCTGTGAGGCAAAGATACCAGAACTCATTGAAATTCCAAAAAAGCTCAATACACCTGCCAGCATGGTTTAACTGTGGCTCTACCACAAGGCACCTTACAACAGAAATGACTGAGAGAAAAGCACTAAAAATGATTTTCAGCTAAGTGCTTTACATTTCAACAAACTATACACAGTGTCATTCTCCTAAGAATATTTACACCCCCGTTTTTAGGTAAAGAACATAATGTGACACCATTAACAATATTACATTGCTTCTATCTATGACAGGCCTATTCCTATGATATGATTTCTGTTGTATGTAATGGTTTAATGAAGTACACATGGATGTCTGAAAACACCAAAGTCCAGGCCAGTAAATGAAGTTTTAGAAACTACACACATCTTACATCATCCTCTGATGATTTTCATATCGTTTAATGTATAAATGCTTACAATTCCAGCATTTTCAGACAACAGTTCTTACTTACCAGTTTATGTAGATATCTTTAACCCAGCTGCAGCTGGACATCCAACGAGACACACCATCTGGATACATCGTCCTCCAGTAGGCTTCACTGTGACATCTGTCTGGAAAAGAAGGAGAATGAGGATGTCTCAAATAAACACGATGTCAGACAGATTTAGCACCAGCCATGACTATGTCTCACCAACCTTCATCGATGGGGCAGAAGTCCAAGCTCACTGTGTGCATGTGGAGAAGAGCAAAGTATGGAACATACCATTCAAACCTGGCCCATCTGAAGGCTAAAAAAGAGATTAGATATCCTCCATGCTATAAATATAGGTGATAAAGGAGCGATTGCTTGGCTCAAGGAGTTCTCAATAGTACAAAATGTGCAACATATTTATGTATTTTACTGTGCATAGACTGTATGTCCAAATGTTTGTGGACACCCCTTTTACTGAATGCATTCAGTTACTTTAAATTGCACCCACTGCTGACAGAGATGTGCAATTGCACACACACAGCTGGTCTAGTCACTGTAGAGAAGTACTGCCTATGGAACAGGACTCTCTGGAGCAGATAAACACAAATGTATTGGCACCGTGTCTAAATGCCAGGTGTGGGCTAGATTTATATAAAGCCCCCATAGCACTGAGCTGTAGAACAGTAGAATTGTGTTTTCTGGATTGATGGTGCTCCATCCAGTACTTTTGGAGGAGTTGGGGATGAGGTGGGGTGGTCAACTAACACCCAATGATGGCAATTAAATCGTCACTCCAACAGTAACTCCAACAAAACAGGATACACTCTTTTTAATATACTTGATTTAGGAAGAAACAATGTAGGTGTTCTAATATTTTTTTCAATATACTGTACAAATTCACACTACACTCTTTAAAATAAAGGTGCTAAAATAGTTCTTTGAAGTAGTTCCATAGAGCAGTCATAGGGAGCTCCAGTCCTGGAAGGCTGCACAGTTTGGCCAATTTCCTCTTCAGAAACAATGAATTGAACTCAGCAGTTAATTACCAGGTTGAGCTGTTAAGTCAAAGCAGAGAAATCAGGAAACTGTGCTGGACTCTACCACTTGGTTACCCACCCCTGCTCTAAAAGAACCCCTTTGGAGTCTTGGTTTCAGTAAATGTTTTTTTAAAGAATTGTATTTGTAACAGTTTTTTGTAGTTTTAAAACTATTTTAGACTTTAAATGGCCTCGTCATGGGCGTCGCTAGGATGATAGGATGACTCACCGTGACTCTGATCAGGATTAAGAGGATAATGGATGGATGGATTGTACCTTAAATGTCTGTGTGCAAGCACATTGACCAATGTGCCACTTTCACTTTCACCAAAAAGGAGGCTGCTGTGGGCTTGTGGTTAAGGAACCAGCCTTGTGACTAAAATGTTCAATCCTCAGTTCTGACAGGACATGACCGGAAGTGCCCATGAGCGAGGCACCTTACCACAACTACTCACCAGGGGGCATGGACAGGGCCCCTGCTTTGGGCAATTGTGCTCACTGCCCCCTACTACACTAGGTGTGTGTTTCACTGCATTGACGGAATATGGTCAATGTGTCACTTTCGCTTCACTTTCATCCAAACTGTTATTATGAAACTCTACAACTCAGCCTTGTAACCTGTTAATGGAAAATAAGTCTTAGAATGCAGGATGTCTGGGACGTTAAGTCTGGGAATTAGCCACCTCCACCTAATTAAATGTTTCTCTTATTTATTAGAACCACACATTCAAGCCAAGAACTGAGTTTCTACTTTTAATAGTGCACAAAACTTCCATGAATGTCCTCAGAATATTAAAATCTAAAACTGGCATGAAAACCATTAAAATGCCTGAACATCCTTTCTGTTTGCATACTTTGTTTTTATTTTTCTTGAAAAGCATCTCTGAGCTGTCATCTTTTTTTACTGTCTGAGGATTTTCAGCTGCTTTTGGACAAAAAGCAAATCGTTACACCACGGAAAGGGTCTACTCTCAGTAGGGGGTCATGGGATCTATACAGAATACAAGTGCATCTGCAAAAATGTCTGATTTTCATGAGCTATAAGGTGTACTGATCAGCAGTAAAGCAAAAAATACTTCAAATATGTTATTTTACATGTAATGAATATACAATGCTAATGTTATATAGCACCGTATAAAGGATCTAAAATGGCAAAAAAAAATGTTAGGCACGAAATAAATTAAACATTTAAATATCTGGTTGAGTTTCCACATATTTTGCATTCATTAAATTTTTGTACTCACTAATTAATTGCCTAATTTAATGAAATATCTTTTTCCACATCTAATATATGTTTACAGAAATGAGATTAATGAACAAATAAATTCACATTTACTTTACCCTGTAAAATAAATAACAGTTAAAATGCAATGAGAGACGCCATACAGGAGACACATGGTATACTAATACACTGTCTTTCATTCATTGGCACTCATGTTCACATTTTTAGAAGAAGTATTTCTTTAAATGTCACTGACTGCAGCTGTGTGAAGGTGTTCTGACAGCAGTCCTCTGAGTCAAGCCACTGTCTGCATTTTACCGCAATGGCACAGTCCATGAATCACTGATATCTCAGGGACCGCAGAGAAATGGTTCGGACTGCTCAGAACACACGAGATCCGGATTCACTTTGGACGCAGTGTCATCCAACACTTCTGATCCGGGCAGCCTTTTGATTCACACCATGCTCCTGCATGCCGGATCATAGGGGGGAAATAAATAAGTGATTAAAGTCCAGGCCAGTGACTGATGTTTTGCCGCTTGAACGAAAAATTGAACAACAGCAATGGTGCCTATGTCATACAGTGGCCCCCAACCCCACCCCCTCTTGTGTACACTCATTGCCCCATTTTCCCAAGCTCAACTCAGCGTGAGTAACAAAGAAAATGCAGGTAACGACCCGTTTCCAATGCAGCCAGCGCCACTGACAGAAGCTATACTCAAAATCAAATCGCTGGCAGTATGATTGCTTTGAAAGTGGGCCCTGAAGTCACTTGCTCCCTTGGCTTCTTCAGTGATCAGTGAGCTAGGAGTAATCAAATCATATGAAGAGAATGCACTCAGGGAGGCAGCGTGATTCTTGTTGCTCAGCCGGAGAGCAGGGAAGAGCCGCACGTGCCAAAAAAAGAGCTTACGCCGTTGGGCTGAGCGCAGAGATGAGGAGCCTTGCAGCTGGCTGGTTCTTAAGAGCCTTTCCATTCTTTTGGAAAGCCTGCATGACTGCCATGCAGTTAGGCTATAACCCAGACCTGGTGCAGTCTCGATGCACAAAACACATTCAACTGTATGTTCCCAATAGATTTAACAAACTGCATTTCAGCAGTTGACACAGGCAAAGTACCATATGTGGCAGAGGAGCAGGTCAGTGCCCCCTCAGCTGGAATGTTGCTCCAGCTTAGTTTGACCTTCCTATTTTCTCTTGTATAGCCTGGCTTTCAAATTACATGCATAAGAATGATGTGGTTTTCCTAACTGAGCAGGTCATTTAGACATTACAGTCAATATTACCCTATGTAGTATCAGTTATAGCTACAGCACATGGTTTTGGCTTCAGCTGGGATCATTTTCTGTTCTACATATTAAAGAAATGTCACATTATATATAAAAAAAATGAGTTTAGTAAAATGCTTAATTATTGCTTTGTTGTTGTTTATGTAAATATGAGCTTGGGACCATGAATATCTTCATACATAATTAATAATGATTAAATATAATTAAATTATTAAATAACCTAAACTATATCAGCACAGTAAATACATTTAATCACATAGAATAGAGAGATGATAAGTAAAATGGAATAAAAGACAAGTAAGATAAGAAGATTAAAAAGAAAACGTAGATAAGATGCCAAAATTAGCCCAAAAGACACTGAAAAGTCTAATGTTACTGCAGTCTCTCGCTGTTCAAATGCAAGTTTTAAGACCTGATTTAAAAACTGAGACAGAAGGGGTTTGAGGAATAGAGGTGGACTGTTCCCCAGTCATGGAGCATAAAATGCAAATGCACACTTTTAAGTTTCAGATGAGCCCTAGAAAGGGCAAGTAAATTCTGTGAGGATGACCTCTGAGAGCACTGTGAGCAAGCTGCCAATATAAGACAGGACTAAACCATTCAGAGCTTTAAAAACAAATAAAAGCACTTTAAACTGAATCCTGAACTGGACTGGGAGGCAGTGAAGTGAAGCGAGGTCTGGTGTAATATGATCTCTTTTCTTGGTGCCTGTCAGTACCTGGCTGCAGCATTCTGGACCATCTGTATACGTTGTAATAGAGACTGGTTAGTCCCAATGTTTTACGAATTACAGTAGTCTATTGTAGAAAAAATGAACACATGAATGACTTTCTCCATGTCAGAATAACAGAAAAGACTTGAGTTTTAGTTGTTTCTCAGCTGAAAGAAACTACTACTTATCACAGAGTTGATTTATTTATCAAAACTGACAGCTGAGTCAAAGACAACAAGATTTCTCAGATTATTATTATTTTATTATTAATTATTATTATTAATTATTATTATCATCATCATCATCATCATCATCATCATCATCATCATCATCATCATCATCATTATTGTTACTTATTTCTTCTCCCAAATGTTTTTCACTGTATATGTGAATGGAGCAGATGGAATGCATTTTCTAGGTTTGCTTATCATGACTGGAAATGTAATAATAATATACATATTTAGGTAAATGTTCTTGATTGGCCATGGGCTCCGTCTTCTTAATATTTACACTATTACAGTACGTTACTTTCTGATTATTTCAGCATAGGAGTAATCTTGGAGAAGAAAATGACTTGTTCTTGATTAGCTCTTGTGTTCATAATTTAATATATTTTTTTAATTTATTATTATTTTTGTTTTTGTTTTTTTGCTTGATTGTTGATTTACTTTCAACTCAAATAACTTGAGATTAATCAAATATTAATTTGATTTTCATGAGCTATACTGATCAACAGTAAAACAGAAACTGGACAGTTTGTCCATCTATTAACAAGCTTTTGTATTCCCTTATTAAAATGTTTTTGGCTGAGCTGCAAGCCATGAATACACTGCTGTCTTCACCTCTTCAATTGTCAGCATCAATTTTCCAGCTGATGTTTGACTTTTGAAATTATTTTTGGTCAGTGATTGAGGATATTTGTTTCACACTCTGACATTTACTCTCAGGCTTGTAGTGATGAAACACCAGTAATGATTATTTTAAAGAAATGTTCACCTTTCTTACAGTATCACTCCAAATGTTGCATCTGCAGTGAACAACTGCACACTGCTCTTCTGTGAAAATCAGAAGTGGGGCGGCCATTTTTCTTGCAGTCATAAATGAACTGATGTAATATGTTCACACCTGTATTTATAAGACATAAGTTTTAATATAATGAAAGTGCAGATCATTTTTGTCCCACCCTCATACCAACCCAAATAAAAACAAGTTGGGACTGTGTAGAAAATGAAAAATGGGTTTTATTTTGTCCCATTCTTCCTGCAAAAACATCTTGAGGTGTGCAACAGTATGGGGTTGTCGCTGTTGCAGTCTTCATTTCTCAATTCTGCACATGTTCTCTGTTGGAGACAGGTCAGGACTGCTGGCAGGCAGTCCAGTGCCCACCCTCTATTCTTCCAAAGCTTTCCCTTTGTAATGTGTACAGCATGTATTTTTGCATTGTCTTGTTGAAAAATGTATAGACATCCCTGAAAAAGATGTAATGTCAAATCTCAATGTACTTTTCAGAAGTGTAAACATCATTTGCCAAGAGTACTGACAACTTATTTTCTTATTTGGGGTTTACCTTTTTCAATTAAATCATGAACATACAGGGACATTTTCTCGATATTCTGTTTTTTTTATTCAGTTTTAATTAAAAGTGCAATGCTAAGCTAAGAAAATGCTTCACAAAGCTACGTTTAGCACCTAAACTTATTTACAACAGCTTAAAATTCCCTGTTCAACAACAAAAACAGACACAAAAAAGTCCCCCACAAGTCCTGTGGAGGGTGTATGTAAAATGGGGTGCTCACCGTGTCCTATTACTGTTGCTCGCACCTGCATACACGCCTGTGGAGATGCCCCAATATACTGCACCTAGGCTATTGTATAACCCTAGTACACTGCAGCAACGGTTACACTTGAAGAAAAACAGCCATTGTGGTAATGATCAGTTATAAAAGCAGATAAAGCATATAACCAGTCATTGGGTGAAGGTAGTTGCAGTCCTCCTCTGTAATTTCTTTCACCCTGATGTCTAATTAATCTTGCCGCCAGGCCTGAAACCACAGAGTTTATGAAGTTAATCGCTCCATTTGAATCTAAACCAAAGTCACTATGTGCTTCATTTTGTGTCCTCACTCCGAGGCTTTTTCCCACTGCTTGATGTTACATATAAATTACTATTCCCATGCTTTGCAGCTAATTAGACTAGAAACCTGTTGCATTTGCAATGCTGCTTGCTGCGTAATGCTTAGTTAGCCGCCCGGGGCTGCATTTTGTTCACAGGTTTTATATTGTAAGCAAAAAGAGGGAAAAAAAAAGACAGAGTGAGCAGGAGAGAAATAAAGAGTACACTGTTGCTCTGGCTCAACATCTCATTCCCTTCTTCAGCATCTTCCACTAATGACCCATCTGTGAGCCAAGCCGCAGTTTACTTTTGACACTGACTATGCTTATTTTTCCCCAACAGAGTCTGTCAATGCAAATAACATTACAGCATTAGGATGTTGCCTAGTGCAAGCTACTGTAAATACAAATAAAAGCAATAACTATCACTGTCAGCAGCGTCTGGCAAATTAAGGAAAGTAAGTGCGTCAAAGCACAGTTAGCAATTATCATGCACTATGTGAGAGCAGACAAATGATTATGGGCTGCATTTTAGGATGAAAATGATGTTTTATAAGGCTGCAGCAGCATGAGCTCCATCAGGCTTCATGTGTGGAGTGCCCCAATTTTTTTTCTCTCTCCCCCTGCTTTTTTTTCCCCAACTCCTTTCACTAATGGACAAAATTGGAGTGGTAAACAGAAAAACTGATGGGTCCATTTATGCAGAAAGAGCTGCCCATATTGATTGAATTTCATGTGGATTAAGCGTAGGGGAGTCTGGAGGAAGAGTGTGGAGAGGAAAACAAAATAAACTGCTTTTGTGACCCCGCCAGAGAGAGCGACTGGCGCTCCTGAGGGACGCCTGGTTTTGATGTGCATGCCTCTGCTCTTCACAGTGTGAAAAGCTTTTTAGAAGTCACCTCTACCACTTCTCAGTGTTGCCTCTCAATTCTCCGAGTCCCAGGCCTCTTCCAGGCTTTTCAACTCAGGCCTTCAGACAACAAAAACATACTTTAAAAAAAAGAGTCCACTCAGGGCATAATGAGCAACGCCTGGCTCTGTATGTTACTGATGATGAATTATACATTGGCACTCAATAGAAGAAGACTTGAGGGGGGGACTGCACTGTGAATTTTGGCTTTATTGTAAAGCATATAAGAATGCCCATTAGATGTTTACAACACAAGCACAGCTGTCAGTTGTGTCTAAGCTGAGGTTACACTACTAAGGAAACTGAAGAGTACTTGTTTTTGTGTTTAACAACCTGAGCCTCCTAATTACTGGACTTTCAGTCCATCTGCTGTTCCATTAGTACACATCACCAGGGCTGATTTGACTTCCGTGCCAGGCCACCATTGTAAATAAGAATCTGTTCTTAATGGCCTGCCTGGTTAAATTAAAGCCTATAAAACACTTGAAGGTTAGTGAGCATTACTTTTCCGATTCCACATCAACAAATTTATTCATTTTTGGTTTATTCTGTATGACTATGAACTATAGCAGCGTAGCTTATTTAGTTAACCTCTTAAACTCCTGACTTTTAATGCACCCTAATTATCCTGTGACTACATTGAAAGCAATGCAGTTTGCTTGAGTTATTCTACAGTTAAGAGTGTGATGGTGATTCTAAGAAGATTCAGAGGCTACAGCTATAATATGTAAGATTTTTCTCTTAAAAATGAAAGGAAGACATAAAAATATCAATGAATAAGACTGAATGATACACTTATATAGTGTCTTTTTAATACCAAAGAATGCTTTACAATCCATTTAAACACACATAACTCAACCTCACACACTGGTGAGAAGCAGCAGCCAATTACACACAACGCACCCTCAAATGGAAACGACCGTCTAAATGGAGGACTGCATCAAGTACCAGGGGGATCACCCAGGACAGGGTGCCAACTATATCTGTGCACACACGCACACACATTCACATTCATTCACATATACGAGGGTCACCACTTCACTTAATCTCAATGTTTTTAGACAGTGGGAGGAAACCGCAGTCCCTGGACAAAACCCACGCAGACACGGAAAGAACCTGGAAACTCCACCCAGATGTGGAGGTGAACATGCCAACCACCAAACCACTATGCCACCCAATATGTTGAACTGGTTGAAGTGATCCATTCAATTTTGTGGACCACGTCATACACCTATACGCATCAACATCACACCCCCATGCTTCAGAAATCTCTTTGAAAGTAATATGACAAAAGTAGATACTTCACTTACATACATCACTGGAAGACAGTGCTGATGGAGATCTCTTTGAATACTTATTGAATGAACATCAAAGTCAAGATAACTCCATGACAATTCTCTAAAGTCATTGATCAGCAATGATGGTGATTTTCTCTGCTCACTTGCTGGTTCTAGAGGTGTAGATCAAGCATGGTGGGCAAGTTGGCAGCAGACCTGATGATACACTACAGATTTTGGAGGTCATGTTTAGTTGCAGAGCTGCACCAGACTGTGATGGAGGTGATGATGACAGACTCTGATTGGTATGTAAAAGTGAACCAGATCCCTTTATGCATGTTGAACTTCTGCTGGGCTTCATTTATGATGGACCTAATGTTGATATCCTAGTTCAGATCCCTGGTGATTAAAGATACCATGGACTTGAAGGAGTCTATAGCAAGTTTTGTCAAAGATGAAAAGAGTTGGCGGTGGCATGGTGGCTTTATGGTTAGCACGTTCACCTCTCAGCAGTCCCCATGGCTTCGCATCCCAATCTGGGTGGAGTTTCCATGTTCTCCATTTGTCGGAGTGGGTCCACTCAAGGGCTTCCAATTTCCTCCCACAGTCCAAAAAGTTGGAGATCAGGTGAATTGGGTACTCTAAATTATCTGTGTGTGTCCAGTGATAGATTGGTCCTGGGTTGGGCCTGGTCCTGGTGAAAGTGAAGGGGTATGGGACTCACCACAATCCTGATTAGGATTAAGCAGAGGATGGATGGATGGAGAGGGTTGTCAGGGTCCAAAGCACATATCCATGACATTTCTATGTTTTATGTCTACTACACAAAACATGTGCTAAACCTCAGGTGGAGAGTAAACAGCTGTACCAAAACCTATAAGCTCACCATCAACAATGTGTGATAGACACCAAAACTGAGCTAAAAAGAAAAAAAGCTGCGATGCCATCCTACCTCACTTTCTAGGTCAGATCCCTGCAATTCTGTTTTATTGCTTAACTTCTAAATTGCTTCGTCCTCTCGAGCACATTCAAAACTCTGTTGCCAAAGTCTTAGTACCCTCTAAGAAGTCTGCACATATCACCCCCGTCCTTCAGCAGCTACACTGGCTACCATTTACAGAGCACATCCATTATAAAATCCTGTTATTGACCTTTAAAGCCTTACAAGGTCTTGCACCCACTTATCTTTGTGCTCTCTTACATCCTGATGCCTCATACAAGCTAAGGTCCTTTGATGCTGGTCTTCTGGATGTTCCTAAGTTTAGGCTTTCCTATACTGTTGGCAGGGCTTTTAGTGTTGCTGCCTGTGCTCTGGAGCTCTACCTTCTTCTGTTTGTTCTTGTTGTGCAATACCTGTTCATTCGGTCTGATATTTTCTCCTAAATTGTGAGTTGGCCTTGGGTATGTGAAAGGTGCTATATAAGTGCATCATCATCATTATTACTACTACTGTTATGTAAGAGTCAGAAACAAAACTATGCATGAATGTAATGTACGTGAATGTAATGGGATAGCTTGATTGATATCACTGACATTTTTAAATCATGTCATTTGTAATCAGAAGTGAATGATGCCCTAACTAATTTACCTAACACTCAATGTCAATGTTCAAGCTTAGTGTGACGAGAGAGCTACACTGCACTGTAGACTTCCTTTCCACATTTAGGATAATTAGGATTAAAGAATGATGTCATATCAATGTCATGTCTATGGTGTGAATTGATTTCAAAGGTTAAATATGCTCCGTTTTTACATTCATTAAAACATAGCATTGAACTCATTAATTGCAGACATCTGAATGCCCTGCAGCGTCATGATTCACATTTCAAATCACAAGCCACCAATGATGAGTGTGTGAACATGACCAAAACCCTGTATATTAAACCTGTGAAACAGTGGAGGTCTTGGCTGTGACAGTTCAGTAAATATACCTGCTTTCATATAAGCTGAATACCATCTGGAAAAATATTGCCTTTGGAATTCCATTTTAAACCATGATACAGTGATGTCTGGTCCAGTATATTGAATTGGCCTGGACTGCTCCTATGAAAGGAGACACTGGTTGATATATGGTGCACGTTATTTGATTCAAAGGACATTACGCTCAGCTATCTCCAGAAATATAAATGGATATAGTCATACAATCATATTTCTCCAGAGGAGCAGCATTCCTTGCTCTATACGAGGTGTGGGTGTCAGAGACAGACGCCTCTACAGGGGCCATATCACAGATAGGGAGGGCACATTTTTCTTCAGTTGTCATGGCCCACTTTTTCAATCATCTCAAGTTTTGTTTTCTTTTTTTTCCTCAAACAGTAATGGGAAGAAAATACACTTTTGCATAAATGAATACATTTTGCTTACACTGTATCAAATCTATATTCTGGTCCACTGAAGCCATTTGCCTTCATAGCAGGTCTTTCTCTCAATGAGGGATTTAGTTTTGGATTTAGGTCAGTATTAATATTCATGTAGTATAGTTAAAATTAATATGAATGTACTCATGTAATATTAATATAACATTGTTAAAATATTCACTGACACCTTTAGAACAAATTAAAGGCTTACACTGCAAAAAAAAAAAAAAAAAGTCATTCATGAGAAATAAAGAAGCTGAAAATTTTTATATTGAGCAAAAATACAATAAAAGACGATATATTGTTTTATCTAGTCCTTTTATCACCCTAAATAGCAGTTTTTGCTTATGTAAAGAAATAATGCTAGAAGAAAAAAATGTTAGTTAATGGAATAAAACAACATCAGGAAAATTGGTTTAAACAAGTCAAAAACATTAGAAAACATTTTCTTTAATTATTTTTACAACAACCTCTAAATGAGGTTATGAGTATATGACTAGGTATTAACTTAGGCATAATATTATTGTACTTGCTCAGGTGGGCGATTGAACCACAGTCTACTGTAGAGATGCACGAGGTATCGATAGTTAGATACTTGTTTGATACGATGCTTCAAACGATTCGATTCTGTAAATTAATACTCAATGCTTTTGATACTACAGCTAATAGTATAGTTAGAGCAGCATGCACAATTTGTATCACTTGTTCAGAATACTGATTCAGTGCATCTGAACTGATTCTGTGCACACGTGGACGTTTTGAGCGAAGAAGAAGATTTTTGCACACACATGAACTCAATGATTTATACAAATCTCTCTCTTGCTCACTCTAAA
>BRDA01061523.1:0-13912 GCA_036984385.1 Crenuchus spilurus | reverse complement strand
TTAGCTGCATTGATCTGCATGTTATATACCTTTGCAGCCTTCTCAGTGCGACTCACCAGCTCTTCTAGTTGTTCTTTTGTTGTGGCCAATAAGACAACGTCATCTGCATATCTGAGATTGTTAATAGTCCTTAATCTACTAGATCTACTAGTTTTGGGTCACAAGGCTATTTAGGTGACTATTGAGTCAGACTCAGGTGACAATTAGCCTTGCAGCTCTAGTTCTAAACTTAAAAAAAGCAACATTTGCAAATGTTTTGGCTAATCGACTGCTTTTAGTCTAAGTCTGACTTTGTGTAAATATGAATTTTGTCTGAGTCTATAACATTAAAGTAGATACAGAGCATCGTCACAAAAAAGTTTGGTTTTTTTTTGGTGTTGGTTCCCGTTTTAGTTTTGATTTTTAGGATAAAAATAAAACTCTCTTCTACTGAGGTTTGACATAGAAGGAATTCATCCACCATAACATCCTGGCACTAAAAACACAAAAAAATAAGCATGTTTTCTCTTAAAAGTCTCAGTTAGATTTAGAATTTTTGGAATTTCGTGAATTTTAAACTAGTTTTAATTTGAGTAGTAGCCCATCATGCAGGTCCTCAAACTTTAAGGACGTAATAAACGTGATAAATCATGTTGACATTGATTGAAGTAGGTTATCTAACATTTCTCTGCTACATTAGCACCTAAATCAGTCCTTTGTGGCTCAGAGTGATGGGCATCCAGCTGGCCGGGCAGCTCAGAGAGGGCGAATGGGGTGAGGAGAAGCAGCTTTCCAGCGTTTTCAGCCCGTGTCCTTCTCCCTCTGTCTACGTCTGGCCTCCTCAGCCCCAGCCCAGTCAATTAAATTCAGGCTTGTCAGATCAAACAGACTTCCATTTACTTTTGCACACATAACAACCCCCAGAAGAATGCAGAGAGGGTGGGGGCAGTGTGTTGACTTTTATACTCAGTGAGGAGCGGATCAGGAGAAGAAAGCTGACATTTGAGGACAGGCCCGGAGAACCAGTGACGCATGCGCTGCTCGGCCCGGCCCTCGCAGCCCCTCCTGTTCAATTAGGAGAGTGCTCGCTGAAGGTGTTTGATGTGCTTTTAGAGCCAGAGAATAGGCCGGCACTCCATCTCCACTTTACAGAAGCACAGGCACGTACACCCCCACACAGGCCCACATCCACACACTGCAAGCGGTATTCCTGCTTGCATACTTGATTTATGTGTTTCTCAATTCTCGAGCTTGTTCAGGCTCTTTCTCTCTTGCGTCTGACCATTGTGGGGCTGTCCATGCCAGCTGCCAACAGCATTGTTGGTGTTGATCTTCTGCCACTAAAACTGTGCATACTGTTCAGTCTGTAGCACAATACCACTAGCAAGGGACTTCAAATCCAACAAAAGGAAAATAACCAGACTAACAAGCATTTAACACAAAAAAATCTATATATGATCTATCATTGGCATGTCAAAGGCTTTCCTGCTATGTTTTTACATCCTTGTCGCCTTTGTAACAAATAGAAATGGTCCACAATTACACACATTTTTCTAGAATTAGATTAGATTCAACTTTAGCCAATGTGATAGCACACAACAGAATTTGACCTCCATATTTAACACAGGCTGTGAGAACATGCGCCCGAAGTGGTGGGCAGCCCTATCCATGGCGCCCAAGGAGCAGTTGTGGGTTAGAGCACTTCAGTCATGACCTTCCTGGGAATCGAACCAGTCACAAGACCACGTCTGCCTCAATAGCCCAATTAGCACTTATAGAACAGATGCTGGGCTTCAAGTAATCTCAGGATATACAGGAGCTCAAGAGATGAAAACTGAAAGTACCACACATATAAAAACAAAAATGGGCAAAGAATAGTAACAGCAGTATCACAGAGGACATATATACAGTGAGGAAAATTTGCAAGTTCTCCCACTTAGAAATCATGGAGGGGTCTGAAATGTTCATCTTAGGTTCATGTCCACTGTGAGACATAATCTAAAAGAAAACATCCAGAAATCACAATGTATGATTTTTTAATCATTTATGTGTGTGTTACTGCTGTAAATAAGTATTTGAACACCTGTGAAAATCAGTGTTAATATTAGGAACAGTAGCCTTTACAGAGGTCAAACGTTTCCTGTAGTTGTTCACCAGGTGTGCACACACTGCAGCAGGGATTGTGGCCCATTCCTCCACACAGATCTTCTCCAGATCAGCCAGGTTTCTGGGCTGTCGCTGAGAAACACAGAGTTTGAGCTCCCTCCAAAGATTTTCTATAGGGTTTAGGTCTGGAGACTGGCTAGGCCACTCCAGAACCTTGATATGCTTAAACCATGACGTCTTAGTGAATTAGCCACAGTAACCTTGGAAACAGTGGTGCCAGCTCTCTTCAGGTCATAATAATATATTTTTATATATTATTAAATAATATACTTTTATTTATAGTGCCCTTCACATCACATGATCTCAAAGGGCTACAGGTTAAAAGAAAGAGAAAGAGAAAATACGTCATAAAACAAATAAGTAGTTAAAAGGTTTATAAGTGAAAAGTATTTTAAAAGAATCTCTAAGAGGGGGAACCATATGTTCTGCTAAACATATGTCAACATAGTCTTTAGGCCCCTTTTAAAAGAGTCAATGGATTGTGGTGCCCTCAGGGTGTCAGGGAGGGCATTCCACAAGCGTGGGGCAACAGCAGAGAAAGCCCTATCTCCCATGGTCCTCAGTTTGGTTCTGGGTAAGTGGAGGAGGTTTGAATGAGTGGAGCGTGAGGAGCAGGTTAACTTTTGTGGGTTGAGGAGTTCTTTAAGGTAAGATGGGGCATGTCCAAGGTCATTGACCAGCTCCTCCCGTGTAGTTCTGGGCTGATTCCTCACCTTTCTTAGGATCATTGATGCACCACGAGGTGAGATCTTGCATGGAGCCCCAGTCAGAGGGAGATTGACAGTCATGTTTAGCTTCTTCCATTTTCTAATAATTGCTCCAACAGTTGATCTTTTTTCACCAAGCTGCTTGGCAATTGCCCCGTAGCCCTTTTCAGCCTTGAGAAGGTTTACAATCTTGTCTCTGGTGTCTTTGGACAGCTCTTTGGTCTTAGCCATGTTAGTAGTTGAGAGTCTTACTGATTGTGTGGGGTGGGCAGGTGTCTTTATGCAGCTATCCACCTCAAATAGGTGCTTCTAATTTAGAATAATAAGTGGAGTGAAGGTGGACTTTTTAGAGGCGGACTAACAGGTCTTTGAGGGCCAGAATGTTTGCTGATTGGCAGGTGTTCAAATACTTATTTACAGCAGTAACACACAAATAAATGATTAAAAAATCATACATTGTGATTTCTGGATGTTTTCTTTTAGATTATGTCTCTCACAGTGGACATGCACCTAAGATGAACATTTCAGACCCCTCCATGATTTCTAAGTGGGAGAACTTGCAAATTCACAGTGTGTTCAAATACTTATTTTCCTCACTGTACTATATGACATTGTGAATTTCAGTGGAAGACATCATGGAGAGTATTTGGTTGGAAGAGTCTGGGCTCATCATTCAGGCTCTTCCAGCTGCTGGACGAAATGTGGCTCACAAGAAGCCAACCATTATCATTTGTTTTGGGTCTGTCCAAAAATAAATACCTTCTGGACTGAGATTCAGTCAGAGCTGGTGATTATATTTGGAAAAGGAATAACTTTTAACGGCGGAGAATTTCTTTTTGGGCTTCCACGTTCAGCATCAGTAAATAATAAAACAAAATATTTCTTTGGAATATTGAGTATAAATACATCAATGACTTTCTCTATTAAACTCCACAACAGTGATGTGATGTGGCTGAAATATATTTCTCTGAAATTCCTCTCTTTAGTTTATATATATACTGTATCATTTCTATTTGTTTTTAACCTTAAAATCATTTCTTCTCATGGATTTTCATGCCACTGTTATGCTGATGACACTCAACTGATGATTTCCTTCCCTCCTTCTGACACTCGGATATCTCAGAATGTTTTGCCGACATCACTAAAATAGATGACAACCCACCACCTGAAGCTCAACCCTAGCAAGACTTGAAAATCTTGAACTTCCTATCTTGTTTGAGACCTCCGTGATTGTTCCATCTCAAGAAGCAAGAAGCCTCGGTGTGATCCTGGACCACCAGTTATCGTTTTCTACTTACATCACAAACTTGACTTGGTCGTGCAGGTTCCTCCTCTTCAACATTCAACATATCTGACCCTTTCTAACCCAGGATGCCTTTCAGGTGCTTGCCCAGTCTCTCGTAATCTCAAGACTTGATTATTGCATCTCCTCCTGGCTGGTCTTACTATGTGAGCCATCAGGCCTCTGCAGCTGGTCCAGAATGCAGCTGCTCGGCTGGTCTTCAATCATCCCAAGTTCTCGCACATCACTGCACTGCTGTGTCACTCAGGTTTGTTGACGGTGAGCAGAGGAATGCCAGTGTATTGGGGAGCTCCCATGCCTGTTTACCTTCTGGCTCTCTCCTTTTAGGTAGGCTGTTCTAGATAGTTCTGCCGGAGTCAATAGCCACACTCTGATATGTCTGCTCTATAAATCCAAACAGAACTAATTCCATTTTTGTCTTTTCCAAGTGAGTGATTGCCCATCGGTCCGGTCCAAGGCTGATGGAAGACTGATTACTATTCTCCTCACGATGCTTCCCTGGATCAGCTGCCCACCAACAACCAACTACTGTACCCTGCTCCAGATGCCCTACTCTACTCTATTAGAGTTCATATGGACTTTCTGGCCATTATCATTGCTACCATTATCATCATCATTCCTGTCCCACTACTGTCACCATATCAGTTCACCTGAACATTACAACAACATCATATGATTATAATTTATCACAAACTTAGAATTAGCAGACCAGAGGAGGATGGGTCCCCCATGTGAGTCTGGTTCCTCCCAAGGTTTCTTCCTCCAGCTCTGAGGGAGTTTTTCCTTGCCACTGTCGCCGTTGGCTTGCTCACTGGGGATTAGGGATTAATGATTTGTTGTTTGTTATTACTAACCCTGTAAAGCTGCTTTGTGACATCAGTTTTAAAAAGCGCTTTATAAATAAATTTGATTTGATTTGATTTGTTCACTTCACTGGCTTCCTGTAGCTGCTCACATCAGAATCAAAACACTGATGTTTGCCTATAAAGCAAAAAAAATGGACCAGCCCATCTCTACCTAATGGTAATGGTCAAGTCTTGAGTTGCTCCTTGAACCCTTTGAGCTTCTAGTACAGCTCAGCTTTACCCGACATCCTTCAAGACTCGTAGAAGACTGGAATCAAGAGTCTTCTCTGTCCTGGCACCCAGGTGGTGGAACAAACTCCCACTGGTTGTTCTAACAGCAGAGTCCTCACAGTCTTCACACACAGACTGAAGAGCATCTCTTTGTGGAGCACTTAAGCAGCACTAGTTTAAACACTTATTGTAATGCTGTAAAGCTCTTATATTGTGTATAATTGTGTATCTTTCCTTCTTTCTAGGTATTAGTGATGGTTTAGTTCTAACAGTGTCTGAACTGAAGAGTAGTTTGGACTCTAATCTGTCTGTACTAGCTGAGATAATTCTCTTAATGTAAACAAAACACTGCTGTACATCACTCTGGACAAGAACATCTGCTAAATGTCATAAACTTAAATGTAAATGTAAAAAACAAATGTTCTCCCTTCCCATGTACAGCTCAACATCAGAAAATAATATAATATGGTGAAGGTCAGATTATAAGAATATCTCATTTCAAGTTTGACTATTCAAACAGCATCAACATTAAAACAAAATGTCTTGCAATGTCTCTGAATATAAACTTTTTTTAATATCCTATTCTGTTCGGAGATGCACTAGTAAGCTTGAATCAGAATATTTTTTTAATGAGAGCTACAACACATGCCAGAAGAATATGATCACAACCGATCTTTATTACAGGGGGTCACAGTTGCTGGTTTCAGTTTAATTCACTTGGCCCAGTTTAGTTGTGTATGAAATTAAACATTTTTAAGAATTTCTGTAGTACAAGCTTTTATAAATGTCAGATAGAAATTTGCATACTCCCGCTGTCATTTTATTGATCTTCAAGAGAGAACAAACTTTCGCACATTTTAATGCACATTTACTCTTTATTTACTAAAATTAACATTATGGGTAAAAAAATATGTCACATATGGCCTGTTCAAGAGTTACGGCACAGTTTCCAGAGCAAACTGCATGAAAATGTGCAGAAAATACGTCATTTCTTCCCTGCAGAGGTGAACTTACATGCTGTTTATTTTAAACCAATAAAACATCATTTGACCAAAGGTTTCCAAACTTTTGCACTTCTTATATCCGACAATACTTAACATAAGAGTAAATAATATACTTATAAAATAGTTCTTATCTCTCGCTGAGTGGCACGGAGAAAGCAGTCCTTACAACACTTTACTAAATTACTGCCTGACGCCTGAAAAAGCAGAAAATGTACAAGCATGGTCGAAGCAATTGTGCAAAAATCAACAATCCCCTCTTGATAGGAACAATTTAAACACCCATTGGTGTTCTTATATCCAACAGAGGGCAGGAAAGTACAGAAGAGAGGAGGAAAAGAGAGAGAGACGCCAATCATTGTCAGTAGAGGATGTCATTAAAGCCAGATTAAGACTAAGAAAGCGGTCCTGATTTGTCCGCCTCCTGATATTCAAATGAAAGTCGTCTCCGCACTTCTCTTGGCACTGGGATTAGAAATTCTTCATATGGCTGCAGCTGCAGGCTTCTTCCCCTAGTTAATCAAGTTAAGTCTGCACAATCCAATAATATTAAGGCTCTCACAAATTCCAACAGAATGAAAACAATGGCCAGATTCTGTAAGAATTCAGCCTGACAAAGCGCTGACAAAGCCGTCTTCACATCTCAGCCCGTTCTTCTCGGGTCGGTTCAGGGTTTTCCATCCACTGAGGTTCTGCGAATTTTCAAAGTGTGTGCAAACTGGAATGGAGAAAAGGTAAAAAATTCCAGAGAAGAATCACACAAATACCACAAAAAGAGTTTTACACTAGGGCACTAGTTTTTCTTTATTAGTTTTTTTGCCCACTACAATTCTCTTTGTTGTTACTGACATTCTTATTTTCTCCAATCGACCCGCCCATTCGTTGACTCTCCCCATCACTTGTAGTGTCTCTGATTCTAGGAAGGTGCAGACCAACACAGGCCTCCTCCGATGCATGTGAAGTGAAGCTCCGCCTCTTTTCCAACTGCTGCTGATACATTGCAACCAGGCAGCCAACGCATTCGGAGGAAAGCGCAGGACTCCCAGTTCTGATGGATCACCTGGCAGACACCTGAGCCAGCCGACATTACTTAATAGTTCTGTGGAGTGAGTGCCATCTTAGAATTAGCAGACCAGAGGAGGATGGGTCCCCTATGTGAGTCTGGTTCCTCCCAAGGTTTCTTCCTCCAGCTCTGAGGGAGTTTTCCCTTGCCACTGTCGCCGTTGGCTTGCTCACCGGGGATTAGGGATTAATGATTTGTTGTTTGTTATTACTAACCCTGTAAAGCTGCTTTGTGACATCAGTTGTAAAAAGCGTTTTATAAATAAATTTGATTTGATTTGATTTTATCTTACCCACCAGGAGACATCATGGCCCATTTTTGCTCTCAGCTCCAATGGCAAGCAGTATGACCTGGGATTTGAACTCGTAGTCCTCGGATCATAGTGACAGCACTTTAGTCCAATGAGTCTGCTTAGTCCCGCTCCGGGCCTTGCTCGGCTTTTAACGTAGACGCCACCCCTTCCTGCATGATTGTGACATCATCTAAAGTTTCTTTGCATAAGTACTGTATGGAAACATTTCATAAATGTTTGGTTGATGTCAGTATGTCTGAGTTTTGTGTTTATCACTTCCTGAGACATGAGTCTCCTCATCACTAAAAGAATCTTAACCTGACTATAAATATGAGCGTTTCTACCATCTGCCATCACTCAGGGTTCTCCCCAGAAACCAGACCTATAAAAAACTGTGGTCGGTAAAGTGTGGAAAACTGATGGCAGCTCTCCGTGCACAAGACGATCACACAAAAGAGCTCTTCTATTACGGAGGCTTTTGTCAACCCGCACGCCATATCAAAATCTAATTAGGAACTTCATAACTTTGAGATCTGAAATTATACTAATACTGTGGCATTTATTCTACAATATCCTAATTAGCATCAATAGTGATAAAGGCGCACATAATGACTCCCATTACGCAGATGAGAAGGAGGGGAATTTAGGTTCCTTCCAATTCCTCATTTTAATGAGAGTAGCACAGCCATGATGACGACGAGAGATGAGGATGGCCCAATTAATTTGGCATCATGTGCAGCAATGCAACAAAACAGACGCCGGTCGTTTTTGTGTAGGCGGTAAAGAGTTATTTGCGTTATTGTGTTAGGAATAAAAGACAACGCGAGCCATGCCGTAGACGGTTATCTCCATCATGGAGGTATTTCCATGCATGTGTTGTGTGAAGGTCCTGTTTACCGAGATGTCGACCCTGTCACGCAGGACGGTGACGAGTGTGGCCAACTCTAGGAGATGTCTCATTTCAGGGAAATGATCATCAAAAGCTCTGACAGGGATCAGGTCAAGCATCTGCCTCGCTCTCCGCTCCCTACTCAGCGTAGCATTCTGTCAGCATGTCAGAGCAGCGTGCATTAAACATGTCAGAGGGGCCGACGTTTACAAGGGACCCCCGGACCGCGGAGGTCAAAGGTCTCTCTGATGTCACTGACAATCTCCCTTTATTCTCAGAAACAGACCATCAGCGCAGACACGAGCAGGTCATCCAGGGCTTGTGATGTGATCAAGACCGGACGTAATCGGATGAAATGCCACAGCCAATGACTCTCGCTCATCTCAGCAGGGTCGGAGGCACCAGGTTCTAACAGGAGGTGTCAGAGAGCAACGCTTCCGACACTGAAAAGCGCCGAGAGCGTTATCATCAATGAGGAAATCATTTAAATGTAATAAATGAGGATTTAATATGACTAGACCAGCTGACTTTGAAGAGCCTCTGTAAGTCTACGACACCAAGACAGGTTGTCAGATTACAGTGACTGTGACTTGACCTCGCTAGTTCCTCCAGCAGGATGACGACAGTGTTGAAAGAAGTGCCATTCTCTGCTTCTTCTCACTTTACAGCATGTCCTGGATCCACAAGGGCGATGTCAGCATGAGCAGAAGTGAGGTCCTCTGCGTTTCCTCATTTTAAAACTGGCAGCCTCGTGATCAGAGGATTACGAGTTTGAATCCCAGTCATGCTGCTTGCCATCGGCAGCCCGAGAGAGCAAAGATGGCTGTCCGCTCCCTGGGTAGGTAGATGGCGCTCTCAGCCTATCACTACTAAGTAATGTCCGCTGGCTCAGGTGTCTGTTAGCTGATGCATCAGAGCTGGGGATCCTGCGCTTTCCTCAGAGCGTTTTGGTTGCCCATTGATGGTGTATCAGCAGTTGGAAAGAACTGGTGGCTGACTTTACATCAGAGGAGGCCTGTGCTAGTCTTCACCCTCCTAGAGTCAGGGACATTACAAGTGATTGGGAAAGCCTGGTGAATGGGTGGGTTGATTGGCTACTACTACAGTGAGCACACCTGCCTAAAACAGTGAGCAGCCCTATCAGTGGAGCACAGGGAGCATTTAGGGCTTAGGTGCCTTGTTCAAGGGCACTTCCGTCATATGTCCTGCCATTGGTTTACACTGGTGACCTTCCTAATCACCCAGTCATGGGTGCCCAATTCAATATTGGCAGTGTTGGTTATTCTTCTCATTTTAAATATGCCAACATTTCTTAGACTCATTCAAAAGAGGATCACCAAGAAAAAAAGTGATGCTTATTATTGGGTTTCTATCCACAATTTTGTTTAATTTTTTAAAAAGTAAAAAAAACAAAAAAAACAAATGGAAAAAGCCCAAAATTCACAACCAAATATCGAAAAAAGTGTTCACTGCCAGTATTGACTGGCTTATTTTCTTATAAGTGGAACTGCAATTGAGGGTATTAGTGTGTGTGTGTATTTCTGCCATTTTATGCTGGCGACAGACTCAATCAAGCAACAGTAGTGGAGACAGAAAAGAAAATGTCTTTACATTTTTCTTTTTCTTGTGTAGGAGTCATCAAGTGTTAAATCCATGACACATACAGTACACATTCAAAATTCAGACACTCAAATCCTGCAAAAAGATGAATATCGCTGAACCAAAATCAAAAAGGATGTTTTTTTACAAAAGAGGTGATGGAAAAGAGTTTTTAAAATGAACGGATGCCAGTGCCCTACACTTGGTTGGCACAGGTAGCCAGGGATTGAAAACAGCCCTCATTAGGTGGGCCAATGTTTGTCCTGCCCAGCATCTCTGAACTGCAAACAACACAGCCATTAAAAGATTCCAAATAGCTGTAAAGTTGATTTTGCAAAAAGCAACTAAGTTAAATTTCTCAGTTTCACTTGTTTTAATGCTGCCCTGCATGAAAGGCAGCTACATCATTAAGTTTCTTTGTACAAATGTAGTGGATGGAAACAACTTAAATCACATTTTTCTTTTAGGGAAAGAAAAAAGACAGACATAAAGAAAGACAACAAAATAAAGAAAAAAGACAAAAAGAAAAAGAATGAAATAAAGACATGACGAAAAAAGAACAACATAGACAAGAAAGAAAGATATAAAGAAAGAAAGTAAAAAAAACATTAAGAAAGAAAGAAAGAAATTAAGAAAAAAAAGAATGAAAGACATTGAGAAAGAAAAAGAAAAAAGGCATTAAGAACGTAAGAAAGAAAAAGAAAACAGATGAAGATAGAAAAAGAACGACAAAGACATGATGAAAAAAGAAAGACAAAAGAAAGACAACAAAATAAAGAAAAAAGACAAAAAGAAAAAGAATAAAGACATGAAAAAAGAACGACATAAAAGACAAGAAAGAAAGAAAGAAAGAAAGAAAGAAAGGGAAAAAACATTAAGAAAGAAAGAAAGAAAGGGAAAAAACATTAAGAAAGAAAGAAAGAAAGAAAGGGAAAAAACATTAAGAAAGAAAGAAAGAAAGAAAGAAAGAACGTAAAAGAAAAAAACATTAAGAAAGAAAGAAATTAAGAAAAAAAGAATGAAAGACATTAAGAAAGAAAAGGAAAGAAGAAAAAAGGCATTAAGAACGTAAAAGAAAAAAAAGAAAAAGAATGACAGACATGATGAAAAAAGAAAGACATTAAGAAAGACAAAAGAAAGAAAGAAAGAAAGAAAGAAAGAAAGAAAGAAAGAAAGAAAGAAAGAAAGAAAGAAAGAAAAAGGATATTAAGAAAGAAAGAAAGAAAGAAAGAAAAAGGACATTAAGAAAGAAAGAAAGAAAGAAAGAAAGAAAGAAAGAAGACATTAAAAACGTAAGAAAGAAAGACAATAAATAAATAAGTCTGTTGGTTAGGAAGGTCACAGGCTTAATCCCCTGAAAGATCATGACTGAAGTCATGACCAAGGCACCTAATCCCCATCTGCTCCCTGGGTGCCATGTATACCCTTTGTTTGTGTGTGCTCACTATTGTGTGTGTTTTACTGCACAGATGGGTTAAATTCCTCTGTGTGTACCTTCACTTTACATTTTCCAAAAACGTGTATAACATTTATACAAACTCGGCTGCTGCTTTGCCCGATTTTGTTTTTTTTGTTTTTTTGACAGGTGCAAGCATCTATTGGATCTTCTGCACCTTTGTGCGAGCCGGTATCAGCCCACCCTTTTGTTCAAATAAATCCGCTCCACTTTCAGAAGAGCTTTGTGATCCTATTGAACGTCGGATCTCATTCTGATCGCATCCCACTTCGCTCAAGTCAAGCTGTGAACTTGTAATGCACCCGGACGTCTTTGCAGAAACGACAAAGGCGTCTGGAATTGAGACTCCTCGGCAGCTCGATGGCTTCGCTTCATTCTTTCTACTCTTATTTCATGCGCTCCTGACTTCACGAGCACAGGGATTAAGCCTGGCGTGCCAAGGGGCTGAGGGATTAATGAGAATAAATAAACACACGCGACCATTGACTTTCTGTTCTAATATAATGAGGAGACAATGAGGAGATAATAACAGAGTGCCTGAAAGTGTACGCTGCTCCGGTAATCAGGGATTTAACACTTGATGACTCCTAGATAAGAAAAAGGAAAATGTAAAGACACGAGCTGCAAATATAACTGCTTGCAAGATGCCCTTTGGCTGTATGGGTCCCCTGGTAGTGTTGTATAATCAGTGGTCTCTTTTCTTTTCTGTCTCCACTACTGTTGCTTGATTGAGTCTGTAGCCAGCATAAAATGGCAGGAATACACACACATGCTCATACCCTCAATTGCAGTTCCACTTATAAGAAAATAAGCCAGTCAATACTGGCAGTAAACAGCCACAGTAGAGCTCTGACAGGCCATTTTTAATGCAAGCCATAAATGCCTGCAGTTAATGAGGGGGCATTTACAACTTCAGCCCAAACACAGAACAGCACTAGTGACAAGCAACTGCCAATAGACACAACCGGGCCCACATCAACACATTGATCAGCCAAAGCGGTGCACTCACTCCGTAACGACTCCAGCTCTGGGTTGAATATACATCAGCTCTCCGGAATGTGGGCCACAGCGGAAGCGGAGTTGAACGAGCACGATTCCTATCTAGTAGCACTACTGGGATGCTAACAGGTAGAGTGAAGAAAATGGTCTATTGTAGAAGACAGTTATGGCCCATTTAGAAAACTGATTCTCTGGAAACAAGAGGTTGCCGTGTTAGGAGATTAATTTGATGTCATGTCAGATTGGGTGGCGAATTCTCTGACCCAGCTACAGAACCTCACAGCAAACACTGCTATGTGATTATCTGCAAACAACCCATTACTCTCGGTATCTGACCCCATCCTTGCTCGCCTTCACAATTCTTTTATCTACCCGGCACCATCTCCGGCTCCTAGTTCGGGCCAGCAGAGCTCTCAGTCTCCATCGGCTCCCAATCATACTGTCTTTACTTAGGCCACAGTCCATTGAAAAGCCATCTAAAGCCATAATCAATTACAGCTGAATCAATAACACTCGGCTGGGGAGAGCAAAGGGTGACAGAGTGCTCATTGAGTTGTCAATCAGACACTTACTTTTATCGCCTGGTTCATTCTGTCCTGCTGTTAGACCCTCAAGACTGCTTCCTTTTTTGAGGGAAGGGGGGACTAGGATGACGCTAATATACTTATCAGGCAAGTTTGCATCCAGTTTGATGGATGTTTCTATATAGCATGAAAAATGGTTCTGCTGTTGAACCCTTCTGGAGATATATAGAACCTCAAATAGCACACTGATACAACATACCGCAATGACTGATGTCCCAAATGTGGTTGCCAGATATCCCGCTTATCAGGAAAGCCTCCGACGCCCCTCTTGCTCCACTCTGCTCCATATGTTCATGATATGCACTTCCTTTTCTTTCAAAAACTGGTTGTGAAGGACCTGCGTTGACTTCTAGAAGCAGTCCCTGTCCATCAGTGGCATCTTTCAGCCACAATTCTGAGAAAGTCCTGTAGGCTGTACCTGCAAATACAGCTACAGTGGTAACCCTACTTACGAGTTTAATCCGTGCAGGAGCCGAGCTCGTTAGCTGGTTTGCTCGTTAGCTGGATGCATTTTCCATGTAAAACTGATTAATCCGTGTCAGCCGGCCAATATACAGTATACTTTAATATGCTAAATAATAACCGCGACCCTGATAAGGATTAAGCGGGTGGGATAATGAATGAATGTGTTTATATATATTTTTTTTAAACGTAAATGTGACGATGACGACACTTGTGTAGGCTGGCCGCTAATGAGAGGGAGAACGACGGTGCTCGTGTAGGCTGGCGGCTAAGGAGGACGGGCGTACGTGTATGGCATGGTTACACTTATCATATGAAAAGTAAAAGTAAAATGTA
>BRDA01061513.1:4446-18641 GCA_036984385.1 Crenuchus spilurus | reverse complement strand
TCTCTCTCTCTCTCTCTCTCTCTCTGTCTCTCTCTCTGTCTGTCTGTCTGTCTGTCTCTCTCTCTCTCTCTCTCTCTCTCTCTCTCTCTCTGTCTCTCTCTCTCTGTCTGTCTCTCTCTCTCTCTCTCTCTCTCTATCTCTCTGTCTGTCTGTCTCTCTCTCTCTGTCTGTCTAGTTGGCATTGTCCCTCTGAAAGTCAAACCATTTCCACATGAACTGACTGAAGATTTTGCAAAACTATAACAATCTCTTCGTGATAAAGTGAGGGATGTTGAGAATTTGGTAAAGTTATACTTTTGGATTTACCAATAAAGAAAAACTCAATCTGCTGGCAGTGGTTGACTAAGGGTATACCCTCTTCGAACAGCATGGAGATCTAATCACTAATAGCTCTGTAGTCGACCACTGCCCGCAAGTTGTCCTTCAACAAAAGAGATTATTTCCTCCAAGCATGGGCGTGGTAGTGGGGGGAAAAGTGGACCTGACTACCCAGGGCCCGAGTAGGGAGAGGGGCCCATAAAAATCCAGATTTTTTTTTTAATGTTTTTATTTTGAATGAATTGGACCCTCAAATTAATTATTTATTAATTAATATTTCAAATATATTGATAATATCAACTGAACTGAGGGAATGAACAGTCCTCTCAACATATTGGACATTCTGGGGCCCCCTTTTTGAGGCCCAAAATGGTTTAGTCTGCCCAACAGCGACTAGCGACAAGTGTAACATCAGTGAGCCTAGATTGAATGATGGTGCTACACATCATGCCGCCCAAAAAGCAGAAATCAGGATTTCAAAAGAAGAAAGAAAGGGAGGAAAAAGAAAGAAGGCAGAATGAGGAGAGACAGCTGTTGATGACTTTCTTTCCCAAAGGTGAACCGAGTTTTCTTGTTATGCAAAGTCAAATTAAAGTTAAAGTAGTCCACTCCAGACAGCTGCGGCTGATTTTTGGAGGCTCACATGAAGTCGTTAGTTTAGTTAATTGCCAACCAGGCTGCTTGCGGCTGTAAGTATAAAGACAATTATGAACCGCTAAGGTTAGTTAGTCTTTTGGTTCAGTGCGTGTGGTAAAGCCTATTGTCTACTAACACAGCAGAGCTAAAAGTGAAACTCTGTGCTGAGATTTAATAAATGATCCACCAGCAATATTTCTGCTGCATATATCAACATGTAAATAGCTACATCAACATAATTTGATCTGTTTGTAGCTTAAAACCTTATTTATGTTTTTTTTTTATTTAAATAAATACCCCCCCTTTTTTTGCTCATGTGCCTCGTTTACTGGTGTTTATAGGGGCCCATTGACATTGAGAGTGTACAGGGCACCGAATTTGCTGCTACGCCCCTGCCTCCAAGTCAGTCTGCTTCTTTCTTCTGAGTAAACACAGTTTCAGCATTGTTATACTAATCACAATCCGATGCTGATGGGCACATTGAGTATTTATTTCTTGTTAAATCCCATACGAAATTATAACTTTATATTACGACTTTATTTTCATAAAAATATGACTGTATTCCTGAAATGTTATGTCTTTATTCTTGAAATATCATGACTTTATTTCTATTCAAACCTAGCAGGCACAGGACGTTATCCTGACGTAAATTTTTTTGTCAAAAATGAACGTCTGTTCATGGCTTTCTTATTTTTTAAGAGTGGCCTAATGCCGTAGTAACCAGTAATCCATACTGATCAAATCTAAAAAAAATATCAGACTAACTTTTGACTGAAAAAACAAATAACCACACAGAAGACAGTATCTTATTCATCAGCATGTTATTCAAATTTTTCTGTTTCAGCTTAAGTGGTGCAGCTGTTACAGTGACCAATTTACTCCAACCCTACGTCTCTCTCTGTCTCTTTCTCTCTCTCTCTCTCTCTCTTTCTCTCTCTCTCTCTCTCTCTCTCTCTCTCTCTCACTCCCACTCCCCCACCCCCCCACACACACACACACCTGCAGTTCTACATTCTTTTATGCATCTCATACCACTGCTGTCTCATTGAAGGTGGAATAATATTCTGACAAAAAATAAGTGAGCTTCAGCTTCATACTCAAGCCCACATCTAACTCATACAGACACATTTTTAGAAATACAGATCCAGTCTATGAAAACAACCTCACTGCAGATCAAAAGAACAACATGGCCAAAGCAAAGATCACATCAGTCAAAATTATAAAATGTACTTTCACTCACTGAAGCTGAGGTTTCACTTGAACATAAAACATGAAGTTAATGTTTTTGCCAATATTAGTTGCCATCAAAAATAACCATAATCCACTCACATGCTTTCTGGTGCACAGGTTGTGTGTTTTTCTTTCTATCTAATTTTATGTAAATATAAAATGTTTGACCTTCAAACTCCTGCATAGGTGTGCTAGAGGGGGGCATGACTAAGTGCCCTTATACGAGGAGTCATCCTGAACCCATCATTAAATATTTTCAGGCAAAGACAGCGCACAGAACTGACTGGGTTAATTTTTCAAAAAAAATATGTTGGTAGTCTCTCCATACCTAAATTTTCTATTTAGTAAAAATACTAAAAATGTGATTTTTCCATAACCATCTCATTTAAATGGTGTCATTGTAGTGTGGTGGTAAGTTTCTGAGCTTTAATACAATATTTTGAAAAGAAATCTACAAAAAAATAGTTTACATACACTAGCGAATAGTTTACCTAGACGCACTGGAGTTCTCGACATGTCAGCATGGGTTTCCTCCCACTGTCCAAAGACATGGATGTCAGGTGAATTGGACGCTCTGGTGTAAATGTCTATGTGTGTGCCCAGTGATGGATAATAACACTGTCATGGGTTTAGATAAAATAATGGCGTACCCTGCCCTACTCAGCACCAAATGAAGGGGGAGAGGGACTCACCTCATGAAAATATGCTGCCATACCAGACACTAGGCTCTCGTACTAGGTAATATGTCCTTGTTTGCATTCTCCATACTACTACTCTAGCTCTCTTTTAAAAATAAAAAAGGAAAATACACTCAAAAATTTGTAAACACTACTGCACTTTATAGTATTCTATGCTGTTGCTGTACATGTATATCTTATCTATCTATCTATCTATCTATCTATCTATCTATCTATCTATCTATCTATCTATCTATCTATCTATCTATCTATCAAAAATGATAATACCATTGAAAAGCGAATTGTTAAATTAACTCAAAAAGATAAACAGTTGTATTTTATAGTAATTACATGTGCAGTGACATTTCAAGCCTTTTATTGTTTTACTTTTAATAATTTTGATTTACAGCTCATGAAAATCAGAAATGCAAATGATTATTATTTTTAGTTTTTGAGTAAATTGTTATTCAAACAGTAATAACATTAAAACCAAAAATGTAAAATGTCACTTTATGTGTAATGACAATAAAATTATTTTTTTTATTCTATTATAAATGCAAATTAACTTTATCTTAATTTTTGAGATGTGCTAGTTTTTGAGTGTTTTGTTTTACTTTATTATTGCTTGTTGTAGCTAACAAATACAGAACATGTTACAACATTATTCACGATGTGAAATGTGTCTAAAATACACTGTTTTATCATATTACAATGAACGTCATTAGCCATTTAGCGTAGGATCAACCTATAGAACCGGAAGTTCCGCCTTCTACTGAAGTAGATATGTGGATTGTAATGGACAGAAGAGACGCCAATCACTTCTCACCCGACACTCGGCATGTAGTCGTAGGTCAGCAGTACAACAGCATGGCTGCTCTGTTCAGGGGGTCTCGGAGTCGTTTGGGAAAGTGGCACAACCATGTCGTTTCTTTGCATGGTATGCGTTTATGTATTTTAGTTAATGATACGTTTAGTTTGCTCTTAAATTATTTGTAAGCCACGAGTAAGAATTTTAGTCAAGTTTTAACTTCTTAGCGTTTCCTAGTAGTAAGCTAGATCTGTGTTGCTAGCATTAGTTTAGCCTTTAGGCTGTTTACATGGCTAATGTCATTGACAGGACTTGAGTTAATGCAGTCAAATGGTATCACCACCTCTCGTTTTCGTCAGAATGAGGTTATAGACCGTATGTTGGGATAAATAGATATTTACAGCAAAGTTAAATCTGCGGAATGTCCTGTTTAACTCACCTTATCTACTGAAAGTCTAATATAAACATTGCTTTTATTCCTTCACCTTGAGATTAGCTGGAGGGCTGCACAATGCAAGTCTTTTCTCCAGTTTGAAATTTTGTCTCAGTTTCTAGATCCATGGCCTCCAAGACCCAAGTGGGCTTCATTGGCCTTGGGAATATGGGAAATCCAATGGCCAAGAACCTGATCAAGCATGGTTATCCTGTGATTGCCTCTGATGTTTTTCCAGAGACTTGTAAAGAGCTACAGGATATGGGAGCCCAGGTGGGAACACATCCTTCTCTCAAAGCAACCTGTTATTTCATTTTCTAGCTGTTCTTTTTCTGCACTGTTCTCACTGTTCCAGACTGGCATTCCCAAATCCCATAACTGAAGAATAACTCAGCCAAGTTACAGTAGTATTCCAATAGATAGTAATCCTTTGTATTTCTCAGTGATCCACTCTCAGAATAAAAACCTGCCACCAATTAGAGATCATTACTGCTAGGGGTTGACTGATGTGATGTTTTGGGCTGATGGCAATTATTAATAATCAATGATGCGGTGATTTTTGTTAATGTATACATTTAATAAATTATATATTCTCATAACTAAAATAGCATAAGCATAGTTAAATAATAGAACATAAACATGAGCTCGCAAAAATATAACAAATCACATTTGCTTGGATTTACTCAATTTCTACCATTAAAAATAGCACTGCAGTGGGACATTGGGCCAGACTAAAATAGTGGGGTTTTTTTGTGTGTTATATATTGGTATGCTTAAATTCAAATGTCAGTTCTAATAATAGAGAAAATTCTGGATATCAGCTCTGATTATCAGTCATGAATTTCTTTTATGTTGTGATGTCACTGTGTTCTGACTCCAGATGCTGAAATTTATTTTACTGTTTATGAAAGTTCAGTTATAAAATTATAAAACATGGACCTTAAGGAACATGTTTTCAAAGTTAAGGTTCAGATAAGAATCCTTTATTAGTCCCACAGTGGGGAAATTCAGTTGTCACAGAAGCAAAGGGACAGCAAAAAGCACTCTGAAATATAGAAACAGACATTAGAGAGATTCTTAACAATATAGAAATTATAATATAACTTATCAAGAACAACCATGACTTATATTTATACCTAAATGTTTATGACTGTTGTACATTGAATATTGCACATTGGTTGATTTAAGTATTGCACATAAAGCTGTATAAATAATTAAATGTCACAATTATATATATTCAGTCAGATGTGTACATCAGTGAAGTAGAGTAAGGCTATGAGTGAGGTTAAAAAGTTGAGGGATATAGTATCTGAGTGATATGTAAGTTTACGCTGTTTGTATCCTCTGTGCTGATTTATTCTTTTGACCTTTCTGGACAGTAAAGGGTGTAAGTCACATGGTTTGAAAACTGAAACGTGGTGTATTTCACTTTTCTGAAAATGGAACAATTGCATATCAGGGAACATCTGAATATTTAAGCTTTTTATCTTCATTGCACAATAATTTCTCTTTTCTCTCTGTGATATGATGTCTGGTCTTAGATCCTGGACACCCCTGCAGATGTGGCCGACAAGGCCGACCGTATCATCACAATGCTGCCCTCCAGTCCTAATGTTGTTGATGTGTACACAGGTTCTAATGGTATTCTGAAGTAAGGTTCTTTGCCTCCATCCCTTAGCTCACTGCTTTAATTTCTCATTGTTTAGACTAGACTGATGCAACAGATTCAATTTTAAGGGCCTGAAAATTCTCAGAACTGATATCCATTGACTTTACATTTATAAATTAGTTCATTTTTAGTTGCGTAATGTTTGTGTGTCATCACATGATCTTTTAACTGTAGCATTTCTTAAATTCAAAGGAACACCAACAACTTTTGAATATCTCATATCTTCCTCCACAGGAAAGTAAAGAAGGGATCTTTACTAATTGACTCCAGCACTATTGATCCTGCTGTGTCTAAGGAGATGGCTGTTGCTGCAGAGAAAATGGGGGCTGTATTCATGGATGCCCCAGTATCTGGAGGTAAATTTTTGTGCGAGTCGATGTGGATTAATGTGAGATGAGCAGTGCTGTTTATTGAACTATAGTGCTTATTGCTTTCACATATCTGTGCCAAACTACCGATTCAAGCTCAGTCAAAGAAAAGCATGATTCAGGTTGGAGTCATTGATCACTGTTCATTAGATGGCTGAGAAAAATCTGTCTGCTGTATTCTGATCGAGTGATGATGACAGGTGTCATTTTCTTCTCTTTCCCCTTTCCCTATGCAGGTGGGATGTTGAGACCGATATTCAAACTTTGATTATCAGCTGATATGATTTCAGTATTTAAAACATGGAAAAAGTTTGTGAAACAATGAATCTTGGTCAGATTTTTTTATGTCACATAACCTGCCATTTTGACATGGGTGCTTTAAGCAAATGTGCAGGATATTTACAAGAAGGTAAAGTGCATCAAAGCAGGGTTTAAGGAAAGGTAAAATATGCAGTGCAAGATGTCATCATCTGCTTCTTTTATATTTATTTCTTGGGCGGTTTGCTGACAGTGACTAGCAGTGGCAAATTCTAATGGCAGAGTCTACTGTATATGGAGGTTTTGGGAGACGTTTCTCTGATCTTTTCTTTTAAGTCCACAGTCATTGATAGTCGTCGTGGAGAGAAAGACTGAACTTTGCATGCTTCTTCTTATCCATTTCCTTAATCTAGCCCTTGGTGTAGAGCGATTGAGTTATGGATTGCACCAACATGCAGCAGCTGGGATGTGATCCTGTGACCTACACATGGAGATTTAGGCAAGTGCTGAGAAGACAGTAATGGAGCCTATGCCATGGCTTCTGTTACAAGATTGCCTTTACAATTTCTCCAGAAGCTGCACTTTGTTCATGTTGAGTGACCTCTGCAGTCCTTGCAGAAGTAACCAGTCTGTAGTGATGGTAACCAGAATATCTGTGAAGCTGTACAAATGTGTGGGCTCAAATGATTTCATTGTCCTTGAAAATGGCTGCCATTTACAGAGGTCTATAAACAGGAGAAGGCAGGACCTTTTTCCACTGCACTGACTTTAGTTTTTTTGTGTGGGGGAGCAGTTGAGTGATGGAGAAGAAAGTAGCTCAACATTTGTTTCCCCACACAAACACATTCAGTCTTGAGGTCCGAACACACCCTCTGCACATACTAGTTCATCTCCAAAAAAATAGAATATAGAGGAAAACGTGTTAATGATTTAATTAAAACAGGTATATATTTTAATTACATGCAAAGTGACATTAAAAGTCTTCTTGTTTTAATGTTGTTCTTTACATAGTAATTTATTCAAATTCATTTTGATCTTCATGGTCTATAACCCATACTGATCAACATAAAAATGCTTGATGTGAAGTATTAAATATAAGCTTACCTTTTTAACTAAATTGTGAACAACAATGAACTTTCCCAAATGTATACTATTTTTGATGTGGCACTGTGTACAGTGCACATGCTTCATGCATGCTTTTGATTTGTTTCACCACCTCCCGGCCCAATATGACTCACTTTCTTTGAGCTGCTCAACTAGGGTTTACGATCCAGCCCCAGCAGATTAATGGAGATTTATGCCTTTCCTTCCCTTTCCCACTGTGCTGGGATTAAGGCTGTCCAGCTCCTCACACTTAGCTTGACTGGGGGCAGGTGAGTGCTGTGGTGTGTTTGGAGAAACTCTGCTGCAGTGTCACCATTAGCTCCTAATCTGAAGCACTGTATATGCAGTCATTTTGCCATCAGCCTCTGCTTTTGCAGAGTAGTTGACAAGGCAGTGAGACCTTTTGCATGCACTCGATTTTAAATGTTCTTTCTGCGTTGGGTGGTTGATGTTTAATTGAGGCAGTATATCATGGTGTTGGTACAACTCTGGCAGGTGTGGACCACCAACAGCAGCGTTGGTAGTGGGGCCCACAGTATACACCAAAGCTTGCAGTGGAGTGTGTAGCAAAATAATTCAAAGGCTTTACATTTAGAAATAGTCATGTTGGTGACACTTAAACAGAAATTCACTCTGAATACACGACTGTCCTTTCATATAGGCTTGGCTGAGAGCGTGAGGTAAACCTCATGTTCTAAAGCAGCCTAGTATATTGCACTCAGTCAGCTCCCACTCTACACTTTATGGCCAATATTCCCTTTTAATCAGAAAGTTGTTACCTCTGGCTTCTGGGCACGTAAACAACAACGCGCTACTAGTTTCCTTTGCTGCTTCTCCCAGCTAGACTGCGTCAGAATGGTTTGGCATAAGTGCCGCTGCAATGGCTTTTTGGTTTGTGAAACAGTCAAGAATTCCACAGACCAGCTCAATCTCTGTACTTAGTAGCTTGTGTAGGTATTATTCTCAGCTCTGCCCTCACCCCTGTGAATGGGCCATCATGAAAAGTGAGCCACAACAAAACTCAGCTTGACGTCATTGTTGTCCTTGTGGGAAGGTAAATGGAGCCGTGTTCCTCTGGAAGTGTAATTAAGGCTATCCAATGGAACTGTAGGAAAAAGCCACACACAAGATCTAAGCATCTCTATTTGAAGAAGTATTTATTGCTAGATTCTTTATTAGATCTGATACATTAATTTGGATGTGCATTTACAGGATTGGCAATTTACTTTGAATGGTAACATTAAAACTAGGGATGCACTGAAATGAACAAAATGAAACGTGGCTGAATACCGAACATAGTTTTTCATTTTTGTAAGTCATTATAAAATTAGCCTTGTAGTTAGTCAGGAATGAATGTCTGTATTTTAATAAGTTGGTTTGACATCATTAGGTTTAATAACACACATTTAAGTCATTTTACATTTGAGCAAATATATAAAACAAAGCCAATTATATGTGAATATGTATGAAGATTACATTATTAATCTTTTACATTATTACATAGGTTATTATATAGGTTACATTATTACTAATATTTAATAAAATTATTAAAATGTCTAAAATGAATTATGTAAGTCACATGGATGTTTTGCGTGTTTAATGCGAGTGTCATTGACTACAGACACTGAAATACTTCACGTTTATTCTGGTAATTGTGAGACGGTCCCTAACCCAAAGCACAAACACAAAGCTAAGAGTCTGTATTCTGGCTTCATCATAACAAGTGCAGTTTAGTACAGGTTGTGCTTGTAGTTTATTGTCTTCCATTTCACCACTAAACTGTAACTGTGCTGGTGAATCTGTATTTTGTTGTTTAGGAAAAGCACAATTCTGAATTTAATTGGTTCCTGTTTACAGCCAGAACAAGATCACAGTGTCATTAAAACATCACTGTTTTGTATTAATTATTCTGTCTTTTCGCTTATTTGGCCAAACACCAAAAGTGTTTGTTTTTGCCATTTTCAGCTGATAATTTTGGTTGACAAATAGTCGGTGCATCCCTAATTGAAATAGGTTACCATTCATGTTGCAGGTTTCGTCTTGGGAAAGGCACGTGTCTATGAATAAACTAGCCTTTTTAACCAGTATAGAGACTCCTGTCCTTTATTTGTTGAAGGTAAACTTTGGTTGAAATGCTGCTGATCATTGATCAGTTTTAGGTTTTGTTAAGGTTTATATGACTGCTATTCGGATAGATTTCTTTGGCACACCGTGCAGTTGGATTTTCTCAGCACATTTATGTTACAGAGGGCTTCTTTACTAAGTTGTAAGCCGGTCACACATTCTGAGAATTCTAACCTGCAGAAATGAGGCCTTCCAATACAGATTTTGGTTATCTGATTTTTGCAGGCGTAGGAGCTGCCACATCTGGTAAGCTGACCTTCATGGTGGGTGGAGCAGAGGAGGAGTTCACAGCAGCCAAGGAGCTGTTGAGCTGCATGGGTGCCAATGTGGTGTACTGCGGTCAGGTCGGAACAGGGCAGGTATGCTTACGACACATAACGTGCCTCCTGTGCTTTCGTTGTTTGACAAGCGCTACTGGTTCTGTTTATGTAATCATATGTTTCTCACATTCTTTTCGTAGGCTGCCAAGATCTGCAACAACATGCTGTTAGCAATAGGAATGATTGGGACTGCTGAGACCATGAACCTTGGCATCAGGTATAGCTGACACTGCAGGTGACTTGAATATGTTATGGCAGAAAAGAAACTGCTGCTGTTATTTCATCCTCTACATGCACAAATTGATTGGACCATCATGTAGATGGTCCTAGTTTAAATGTTTTGGCTCTACCCAAAGTGTTTTTATCTTCTTCATGGGTTTTGTTTGTGAGTAACCTCAGTTCTCATATACTCTGGTAGACTGGGACTTGATCCAAAGCTGCTGGCAAAGATCCTCAACATGAGCTCAGGCCGTTGCTGGTCCAGTGACACTTACAATCCAGTGCCGGGAGTGATGGAGGGAGTTCCTTCAGCAAACAACTATCAGGGAGGGTTTGGAACCACACTAATGGCCAAGGTGCTTCTGCTATTGTTCTTTCTTTCAGTCTTTCATACACAAATTTTCATTGTTCTCCTAAGCATCGATTCCCTCTTGGTTTCTGCTTGGGTGGTACCTTAAATAAATAAATTCATAATAGATGCAAAGCTTTGAAAGCACTAAAATAACATTTAACTTGTTTTTGCTACAGGATCTGGGACTTGCACAGAACACAGCAACAAACACAAAGACTCCCGTGCCACTGGGTTCATTAGCTCATCAGATATATCGTATGATGTGTGCACGTGGCTATGCCAGCAAAGACTTCTCCTCTGTCTTCCAGTTCCTGCGGGAGGAGGAGGGACAGTAGGGGGCAGCACTTTCCATCCTGTATATAGCCTGATCCTACTCAGCTTGCCTTTCCAGAGCTTGGCAAGCGTAATGTTTGCACAGTGTTTGTGCTGCATTCAGACGTGTTCTCGAAGACGTGTCTAGTGCGTGATTGAGTAGAAAGAATGAATGTTTCAAATTAAATTTAAAGTCCACAACTTTTTTGTTCTTTTGGAATCATGTTACTGTTTGGACCCACTCTGTACAAACCACACTCCAATAATTGACTCTAGACACTGTGAAGCTGAGGCAATGGTTGTCTTGCGTTTTTGTTTTCAGATTGTCCAATGATGTTCTGTAGACTTATGATAGAGTATAGTCTGTGTTGGAGCTGCTCTCACTGTTACTGCTGAAGGAACTGACAATGAATGCAATGAGGAAATTACACTTTTCGCCTCCACTAAATAAATATTTAATGCACCAGCCAGCTCAGCAAAGGCACAAGAATCTTTGAGTAAACAGTTTGGTTTTCAGCTATTCGTTTTTCATATTTTGATGTTAAGGGTCTGTTTCAATACCTAGTGTGTCTAATGTATGACCTGCTATTACATTTTATATAGCACTTTTATATATATATATATATATATATATATCACATAAATAACTTGATAAATGTAAGAATAACACACTGCTGCTGACCCTCTGCTTGCATCTACCATTTTCAAACATAAGTTGCACAGCATTGCTTTGTGGTATTACCTAATTTGATGCCTTCTTGATATTTGGTCAGAATAAGGTCTCAGTAGGCAGCATTTTGAGCAGTGGCAGCTGCCCAATGGAGGTGACTAGGGCACCGCCCTCCATGTTGGAAGTTGTATTTATTTTCATTTTATAAATATGTTTAAAATAATCAATAATCAATCTGCATATTTTAAGTCTATGTGCTAAACATGCACAATAACGTAATATATCAAATATATTGGGGGGGTAGATTAGCTTCCTGCTTCATTCTCTGTCTTCTGAGGTGACAGAAATATCACCCAGTCAGAGAAGCAGCAGCCAATCACTGACCTGCTGACACAAGTTACACAACATAAGTGTAGCCATTCAGCATCCTCAAATCTGTTGTCTTCATTTTTGGCCCCCAGCAGAGTGGGTCAGTGGTGGAGTAGGAACGTCTGATGTTATTGATGTAATACATGTGTGTAGAAATGCTAATATTTAGTCTTAATAGTGTTTTTGCTCATTTTATTGTATGTTAGTGAAGCAGACTCAGTTGGTAATCTGATACATACTGTGCTTTCTATCTTTACACATTTACATTACTATTAGTCTTTAATACCAATTAAATAGTGACTTTTTCACAGAGCACTGCTATCCTGCAGTTTGTGTTCAATAATATTGTTGTGGAAACTGACTGAATATGACTTATACAGCCCCACCTACAATATTTTTCACCAGCCCCCACTGCTGTTGAGGTATCCAAGAATTGAGAGCCATATTGTGATGTAAAATGCTGTCTATAGAGAACTCATTTGGTATTGAAACTAGCTTTTTTCAGTAGTATCTTTGTCATATTCATGCCCATTTAAACAGTTTTAAATGAAAGAAGAAAAGCTGTTAAGGCTTTGAATGAGGAAGCTGTCTTTTACCAGGTATGAACCTCAGTTTCTTGTCTAGCTGCTCTTATTAACTGTATTAAAATTTGAGCATAATCTAGAGTCCCCACTGTTTTTGAGATGTCATGATCCAGTACATTCTCACTGTGGGATGTGATTGGTGCACTGTTAAAAATATTTTGAAAACATAGGACCAGTCATTGGGTGAATTAAAAAGTAAAAAAAAGGATGCAAGAACACCATTAATCACACTTTGGGGTCTATGAAGCTCTGTAGCAACAAATTACTGCTCTGGGCATGTGAGCCTCAGACTTGGATCATGGAGCAATGAAAGAAGGTGATTTGGCCTGGTGAATTGTGTTTTATATGAGGTGAGATGGTACCAGGATGCACTATGAGAAGGAGACAGAAGGTGATTCTTTGGGTGATCTGGGATTCATGTAGAATTTGCTTAGACATATACCACCTAAATTATACAGATATGACTAATATGAAACTAGCTGAAGAATTAATGCATTGCACAGAGATATGTACATAATCTGTCAAAGTAATGAAGGTGTGGATTCAGGTGCATTGAGTTAATCTCATTACTTCAGCTGCAAACCCGCTGCTGGTGTAATCTATATACACTCAATGAAGTCTCACCAACTTAAAAAATTTAGTGCCCCATTGCACCTAATTTTTAGTTGGTCTAATTTAAGTTCTGTCAGATGTTTTGCTGACAACCTTAGAAGTAAGGTCGAAATAAAAAATATAAGTTGTGCAACTTAAATGTATATTAATTAGAGCTTGGCAATGTATCACAAATATCAATATATTCGATAGTATTTTTTACATGATTTTGAAAATAACCATATTTGTTATATCGAGTATGCCAAGTCACTCAGGTTTACCTCTCTGATAACTAAGTCAACAATGGACAAAAATGAAACCAGTGGTGAAGATTTGATCCCAAAACAATGCACATGGGTCAGTTTGTGTGGAAATGGTTTGACTTTTGGAGGGATGATGCCACGTTGGCCCACAAAGTCACATCACAACAACATTTACAAAGTGAACACAACAGCATTAATAGAAAATGCAACGACATTATGAAAATGCTGCAAACAAATACATGAAACACTGGAATCAGTCTCTACTCTCATGACACCTTAATGTTAGGTAGCTAGCAAGCTTCAGTTTTCACAACTTCATTCACATTCTGCTCTCAGAGCATCTCTTAATCTTCTGCCATTTATATACAGCTTACTTTTATTGTATTCTCATGGCCCTACTCTGTTTCTAAAGCAGCTAGTGGTACTTTTAACTTTTAGATTCTGTTCTTGAATGGATGGACACTTCTTTTCTACCAATTTTTCTCTACTCAAATAGAAAGAAATGTCAAAGATTCAAGCATCAACCCTGCTGTAGCACTGATAATTCTATTTAGTGTTACAAATAAACACAAATACTTTCGCATAATATTTTGTTATGTTTTTTATAAAATTGTATCATATATTGGCATTTATTTTAGGCATATCGAGATATGAGTTTTTTGCTCAAATCGTCCAGCCCTAATATTAATGCATGTAGTGGGTCCAACTAGGGTTGGGCTGTTGCCGTTGACCCTACCTCCACTGTATGGCCAGTGCACACAGACAGAGAATCGCAATGAGAGACAGACAGACAGACAGACAGACAGAGAGAGACAGACAGACAGACAGAGAGACAGAGAGAGACAGACAGACAGACAGAGAGAGAGAACAGACAGAGAGAGACAGACAGA
>BRDA01061512.1:0-18698 GCA_036984385.1 Crenuchus spilurus | reverse complement strand
AGGGTAGTAGAGTGGTATATTGTAAGCCGTTAGCAATTAGCAAGCCTGTGCCTCCACCTCGTCCGGACGGGCGAGGGGTGTGGCTGATGGAATAAGTATGTGATAGTGCCGCCAGTGTAGCAGTATTTTCTGGTTTGATCCAAGTTTCTGTCAGAGCCAGTAGTTGCAGAGATAAATGATTTGCATAGGAGGCGATGAAATCAGCCTTGTTCACAGCTGACTGGCAGTTCCACAAACCCACAGAAAGAGTAGTGAAAGTGGGAGAGGTCTGCGTTACTGGCCTGAGGTTAGCATGGTTTTGGTTCCGGTATAGAGTTCTGCGCTTTCTGTAGGTCCCAGCGATAACGGGGATGTACTGATAGCACATGGCTGAGGCAGTAGGACTGGCTGCCTTGTTGGTGGCCTTGCTCGGTGGACTCGCGCCGGTAGACTCGCAGGTCTTTACCCGATTAGGTCTGCACACGAGGTGGGCTGCACACACCAGCTGATGCCTCAGCTGACGCTTCGGCGGTTTAGAGTGTTTAAATAGGTGGATTGTACACAGCTGGTGTGAGTTTGGAGTGGGTGTGCAAGGAAATCAGCTTCACCAGACCGCCCTTTTTAAAGCTGTGAGGAAACCGCCCCAAAGTTTCGCTTTCACAGATACAGCTTAGAGTGGGCGTGGCGTGGCTCAGGCCGAAACTCAACAAACGGTACCGAAACCGCACTAAACAGTGCGTTTAGTTTGCAATTATAGCCCAAAACAAGAGCAGTCTGGTGGTGCTGTGTTCCTGATGTGATCAGTGACCTTGTCCGCAGCAATTTAGGAAATCAGCTTCACCAGACCACCCTTTTTAAAGCTGTGAGGAAACCGCCCCAAAGTTTCACTTTCACAGATACAGCTTAGAGTGGGCGTGGCACGTGCCGCTCAGGCCGAAACTCAACAAACGGTACCGAAACCACACTAAACAGTGCGTTTAGTTTGCAATTATAGCCCAAAACAAGAGCAGTCTGGTGGTGCTGTGTTCCTGATATGATCGGTGACCTTGTTCGCAGCAATTCTCATAAGAAATAATGTAAATCCAATTAATCTGTTCCAGACACTCCAAAAATACAGAAAATATAACAAAAATACATTTGTATAGAATAACTATAGTTTTACATACAGAATACAATGAAAAATAAGTACAAAAGACTAATGAAATGGATAAATGAACTTTTATCATCACTCTTACAGGTTTATGCTCTGTATTAGAGAGTGCTGATGTGGTCCAGCCTCAGCCTTTGTTTTGTACACACGTTCTCAGCCACAGTTTGTGTTCACACCAGTTTTCAGCTGGTAGTCCTTTAGCTTCTGTCTGCTCTGCGCTTGGTTCCACTTATAAGTCTGGGTACGGTCCCATGACATCTTCTAGGACAAAATTTCCTAGAAAAAAGTTGACGATAACCGAGTTGTATGATAACCAGGGCAAACGATTACTGAATTCCCACTGTACATATAAACACTTAATACATTAATATGTCTTAATATATTAATATAAACACTTAATATATTAATACTTAATATGTCTCATTCAGAAAGCAGTTTAGACTAAAAATGATAAAGACACATTTAAAAAATAAATTGCTCTATGCTAAATGGGTAGAACTAAATGGCAATGTCAACTGAATGGGTGGAGCTTAATTCCTATAGAAAGAATAGGTGGAGCTTAACTGCTGTAGAATGAATGGGTCAAGCTAAACTGCCATAGGCTAAATGGACAGTAATATGTAAAGGTGTTGATGGCTGTGACTTCAGAAACAGTGAAATGAAAACAAACTGAATGGACTTAGTTGGATAATAATGGAGTAAACATAATTGTTATAAAGTTCTTGTTATTAGTGTGATATGGGCCCTTTAACATGGGTAGCTATTGAGGTGGAGTCTGTTTCTGAAAGCAGTGGTGAAGCCTCTCAGTCTGAATGAGGCTAATTGATCATGACTGTGCGATATTCCTTCAGAGAATTACACAATCAATACGTTCATACACTGGTAATATGACCAGATCGAACAGGTGGTCTTTATGGACTGAAGAACGGTGAAAAGGAAAGAGATATTACATCGATTCTGCAGACTTATTCTAACAATACAACCATATTAGGGCACGACTCAAAATACCAGCTAATTCATCAGTGAGGACTAATGCAGCAGAGGAGCATAAAAAACAGGACTTTTTCTTTGTGAAACTGAGCAAAATGTGATTGATCTGTGCATTACGGCAGCATTGATTTACATCAGCAGCTTTATGCTGTAAAGTAGCACTGAGCTGTAAGACTATATGCTTTACAATGGTAAATATAGAAATCCATTTCATACACACATCAACCACTCTATGAAAGCAGTAACATTAGAATTAAATATATATTCAGCACAGGCAAATAAATGTAATATATTTCAAAACTTACACGTTACATTTAAGAAACAAATATATATGGACTTAAAACACACATAAAAATAAACAAACAGACAAGCAAACAAACAAAAAACATGTCACATTCCCTTTAGTGTACATTCGTATTTAGAATATTTTGAATGTACTTGCATTTTTTTTCCTCCCAAATAAAATACACACATATTTATATTTTTCTCTACAAGAATATGGCTCTAATTATTTAAATTAGTTATTTTAAAAGGTCATTATTAATAAGTACATTTTAAAATAACTAAATGAATATAAATACATTGCTCCAGGCTTATTGTGCAGTCATAAAAATGCAATCATGGATGTGACATCCATATGTTTTAATGTAAAATTCAGTCTTTACAAAAATGCCATACGCATTTTTCAAAATCTATGCAAAAAATGTGGTTTTCAGCTAAGTGGGCCCTTTAATAATTTAATATTTTTATTAAGCTTTTTAAAGGTTTCAACCACACTAAGTGGTCTATTTCAGTTACAGACAGACTGTACCTATCAGGCTCCTCTGAGATTTATTCTTTTTTTCCCTCACTGCTAACCTACGGTGGGCTTTCTTGATCATTTTAACGCTTAAAATAATTGACCTTGAGAAATTAATTACTCGTGTGTCCTGCTGCTTCCCCTGTCCAGACTGGAGAGAATTCATGCAGGCGGATTCATTTTTCATACCTTTATCAGGCTCCATTTCTCAGCTGCATTTGCCCTCTGTGGGGGATCGTTAGGTTTCTGCAGTTTCATAGCACAGTCTGCTACTAATCTGCTAGCCAAATAACAGCTAATCATCACGCGAAAGCACTGCTGATACATCACCATTATTAGTCACTTAGTCTTCTTAGTTTTACAGAAACAGTTCTGTGAAAAGGCAGTTTCTGTAGTTTTGACTTGGAGTGATTAGTCTAAAACATCGCTAAATAATGGCTAATCATCCCACACAACCAGTTCACAGGATTAGTCATTTTCACACTTTCACTGATTGTGCTTATTTGCTCTGTTCTAAGTGAACACTTGAAGTTGTAATTTTGCTCTTAGGATCATACAGCTAATCACAGGCAAATGATGGCTAAGCATCATACACATACAACCAGAACCACTGTATCAAAATTATTAATCACGCTCAACTCTTTCATTAATAATGCATATCTCAGAGTTTTAAAGGAATAATAAGACAAAAGCTGTAGATTTATACTGAGACTGCAAACCTAACATAACTAACCATAATGGGGCTAATGTTGTGTAGCTAAACAGTATCATCCATGTTTATGGATATACAGGTATAGAATAGATTAGATTAGATTCAACTTTGTCATTGTGCAGAGTACAGATACAGAACCAGTGAAATTCAGTCAGCATCTAACCAGAGTGCAATACAGTGTTATTTACATAAAGTGCAGTAAGTGATCATTGGGAGTAAGGCTGTGGTTAAGTGGCCGTGCAATGATATAGTTTAAGTTTAAGGGAAGAAGCTCTTCCTGAGCCTTCTAGTCTGTGAGCAGAGGCTCCTGTAATGTCTGCCAGATGGGAGAAGGGTGAAGAGTCCATGGTTTTTATGAGAAACATCCTTGATGATGATTCTCACCCTGCCCAGGCAGTGTTTGTGATAAATCTCTTGAATGGTGGGTAACTGGGTGTGCATGATGCATCTGGCAGTTTTCACCACCCGTTCGAGTGATTTGTGGTCGGCCGGTGCCGTACCACACAGAGACGCAGTTGGTGAGTATACTCTCAGTGGTAGACGTTCATCAGGATCTTAGGCATCGCATTTAGTATGACTATCATACAGTATCAGAAACCACCCAATCAAGTCTGTTAGTGATAAGATTGATATTTTTCCTATCTGTGACCACACTGGACAGTGGTACTGTTGAGGAAAATTAAGTTATCCCAAGATTTTAGTATCTTTACATAGAGGCTCTTGTGTGCAAATGTATCTATCAGCTTCTCATTGACCAATAATGATGATATGCAACTTTTCTAAAGAAAACTCCCAAACAGCTTTAGGAGAGAAGGCTGTGATTGTTTGTGAGGTACAGCTCCATCATGTCCAAGTTCTTATTTCTCCAGCAACTGGAACATTGCAGTGCTGTGGTCAGGGAACATGTCAGGAACAGCCTGCTGGCAGCAGCAATTGTGGAGACTCAGCTGGAGGGTGAACTTTTATCTGTTACATATTGTATGTGACATTTCATGCAGACTGAGTAGACTTAACAAGGTTTAACCCCTTGAACCCTAAGCCAATTACATTTTCAATTCCAATTACAGCTATTTCAATTATGAGACAATCACATATGACAGTTTCAGATGATCCTGAGCTACAGATAATATCTCATAACAGAATTTTAATATCTTCATGGATTTTTGCCCCCATTGGTTGGATCAATTGCAAAGTCACAATGCATGTTTGAAAAAAGTTACTTACGAGTAAATGCAAAATTAACAAAATGTAATGTTAATAATTTTAAAATAACGAATCCAACATATAAATGGCACACTTTATAAGTTTTTATATGCAACATCAACACTAGATATCACAGCAGGGAAGGATTGCATATGGATGCTATATAGGGGGCAGCCATGGTCTGGTGGTTGGGGATACAGTGACTGGTAGGTTGCCGGTTCAATCCCTGGGCAGGTCATGACTGAAGTGCCCTTGAGCAAGGTACCTAACCCTCAACTGCTCCTCGGGCTCCTTCTCTGTTGAAGTGGGGAAAGCGTGGGAACCTTTAAGCTAGCATAACGATATCCATCCATATTTAATGTTAAACTCACAAAAACACTGAATAATGAATCACAAGTTCTAATTTGGAGTCTAACATTTGTCCAGCAGTGTGAGAGAACATATATTGCTACCACATAGCATCAAATCCAGAGTTAGAGAGTGCTAAAGTGGAATGCTAATGCTTCATTAGTGCTCTGCCTCAATGCCTCAGATGATAACAGCCTGAAGCTCATTCCTCCAGTCACTCCTTTATGACCTCTGTATCTCTCTCTAATTCTCTCCTAACTGTGTCCTAATGAACACAGCAGGTGCCTTTCATACGACTCCACTATGAAAGTATGTGATGTTGACAAAAGATCAAAGACTGAGCGTCTAAAAGGTCAGCGAGTCAGATGAAGAGAAATATAACAAAGAAAGAAGACCAGTGGATACAGAGAGCAGCTCAGTATGAAAGGATTATTAATGATGACCATGTTTGATTGATCTGTGTTTCACACAATAAACAAAAGACAGTCTGCTCTTATTTTAACCCTTAGTGGTGTATCTCAGGGCACAACTGGCCAGTGACCTTATTTCTCATTTCCAACTCATGTTTCTACCCTTTTCAAATAATCGACAAATTAAATGTCAATAAATATCCCAATTTTTACCCTTATTAATGAACTGCCTTTCATTATTTAAAAAATGCAGTGCTAAGTAAATGACCAAGGAGTGGAGTGTATGAAATGCATGTGAAACACTGACCAATTTGAGTCACAACCAACTAATTTAAGGGACATAAGTGTATGCACTTAAACATTCCCTCATTTAAGAGGCACATGCTCTTAAGGTTCAATCATTTAATAAAGGGTTAGAACCCTATGCACTTAAAATCTACAATCCATGTATAATAAGAATACATTATATAAAAATAATATAATAATAATAAAATCCTCAAGAAGTTCCCATGTAATTTACTAGATAAACACCTATACAAAAAAAGATTTAAAACTCTATGCAGTTACAACCAACAAACATGCATTTAATGACTAAACCCACTTAAGAAGTTATGGTTAAACTCCCATATATTTAATGGCCAAACATGTATTTATTGTATAAACACTCATGTACAGGTGCTGGTCATAAAATTAGAATATCATGAAAAATTTGATATACTTCAGTAATTCCATTCAAAAAGTGAAACTTGTATATTATATTTCAAATGTTTATTTCTTTTAATTTTGATGATTACAGCTGACAACTAATGAAAATCCCAAATTCAGTATCTCAGAAAATTTGAATATTGTGAAAAGGTTCAATATTGAAGACACCTGGTGTCACAGTCTAATAAGGTAATTAACCTGCAAAGGCTTTTAAATGGTCTCTCAGTCTAGTTCTGTAGGCTACACAATCATGGGGTAGACTGCTGACTTGACAGTTGTTCAAAAGACGTCTATTGACACCTTGCACAAGGACGTCATTGCTAAAAAGGCTGGGTGTTCACAGAGCTCTTTATCCAAGCACATTAATAGAGAGGCAAAGGGAAGGAAAAGATGTGGTAGAAAAAAGTGTACAAACAACAGGGATAACCGCCCCTGGAGAGGATTGTGAAACAAAACCCATTAAAAAATGTGGGGGAGATTCACAAAGAGTGGACTGCAGCTGGAGTTGGTGCTTCAAGAACCACCACGCACAAACGTATGTAAGACATCAGTTTCAGCCTAAAGAACTAGACTGAGAGACCATTTAAAAGCCTTTGCAGGTTTACCTGATTAGACTGTGACACCAGGTGTCTTCAATATTGAACCTTTTCACAATATTCTAATTTTCTGAGATACTGAATTTGGGATTTTCATTAGTTGTCAGTTATAATAATCAAAATTAAAAGAAATAAACAACTGAAATCAGTCTGTGTGTAATGAATGAATATAATATACAAGATTCATTTTTTGAATGGAAATTACTGAAATAAATAAACTTTTCATGATATTCTAATTTTATGTCCAGCACCTGTATATAATGGCTAAACACTCGTGTGTATATAATGGCTAAACACTCGTGTGTATATAATGGCTAAACACTCGTGTGTATATAATGGCTAAACACTCGTGTGTGTATATAATGGCTAAACATTCATGTATATAATGGTTTAACACACATATATAATGGCTAAGCACTTGTGAATTATTGGTTAAACACCAATGTATATAATGGCTTAACACCCATGTATTTAATGATTAAATGCTCATGTATTTAATGGATCAACATCCATGTACTGAATGGTTAAACACTGTTGTATTTAAAGATTTCCTGAACACAGCTGGATCACAGTTGTTGCTGCTTTTGCAGAGGAATAAGAGGAACCTGTTCTCATTTAACATGCTGTAATAGAATACTTTTGAATATAAATGATAAACTGAGTTTGTGGATTTGCACAGATGATCAGAGAAGAAAAAAAGATCACAGAAGCGCTGAGCTGTAGTACGTAAAAAAATGAACATAAGCATAGAAATGGAATATCAACCCTGGCATCAGAGAAGAAAAGAAAATCCACAGTGACAGAGATTAAAAAGCACAAATGTACTCAGTGTATGAATCAGAAGGGTGGAGTGTATTTCACAGCTAATTCAGAATGGCTCCAGAACATGTTCTCCTGCAGTAGAAGTGCTACAAACTGGCTGTTTTAATGAATACAGTATCAGACCTTTTGAAACAAAACAAAACAAAAACAAAAACAAACCTTTTGAAATCAAGAATACAGAGATTAACAATGATGCAGAAGGTTTTTTTTTTTACTACTGAACTAAAATATAAACATGCAAGGAAATTACAACAAAATATTCAAAATATCCAAAAATACATTTTATATAGAATAACAATAGTTTTAGCTACAGAAAACAATGAGAAATAAAACCAAAAGACTAATGAAATTGATAAATGTACATTTAACATCACTCTTGCCGTTTTAGAGTGTGCCGGTGTGGTCCAGCAGGCAGGCTTTGTTTTGTAGACCCACTCTCAGGGTTCTCAGATGCTATTTGTTTTCACACCTGTTTTCACATGGTAGCACTGTGCGCCATCACTTTAGTGTGATGTATTTTAGTTTGTTTTGAGCATTTTCAATGACAAACAACACCAGAGAAACAATGAGAAACAAAGACGGAGAAAGAAAGATAAACAAAGTCAGAGAAACAATGAGAAACAAAGCCAGAGAAACAATGTGAAACAAAGCCGGAGAAAGAATGATAAACAAAGTCAGAGAAACAACGAGAAACAAAGCCAGAGAAACAAAGAGAATCAAAGCTGGAGAAACTACAAGAAATAAAGCCAGAGAATCAATGAGAAACAAAGCCAGAGAAATAAAGTTAGAGAAATAATGAGAAATAAAGGCAGATAAATGAGAAACGAAGCCAGAGAAACAACAAGAATGGGTTGATGCTTTGTTTTCGTAAAATTAGTGGTGAGTCATGTGGGCACACCAGCGAACACCAGGTGGATGAACGATAACTGGGACAAAACCAGGGCAAATTATAACCAAGGTTCCACTGTATAGAGATTTAAATACCCACCTCTATACATTGAATATTTATTAATACGTGTATAGTGATATCTAGTGTAAATGAGTATGAAATGAGATCATCAGTGCTTATATTAAACAATCCGTCTATCATTCGTTCAATTGATATTTGATTCAGAATCAAAGAAGAGAAAATGAAAACAGTTCGTTATTTTGTTTTCGAATATAATACCAAAAACAAATATTGTCTTGCATTTTGTGTTTTTGATTTGAGTTTCAAAATAAAAATTTGAAATTAGTTCAACGGACTGGAGCCAAATTCAATTGAGTTTTTTAGTGTTCGTGTAACCTGGAAGTTACTGACTTCTGAGTGAGGCGAAAAATAAAAACAGCGAAAATGAGGGGAAATAAACAATCTGGGGCAGTAAATGTTTTAAAATTATTTATAAATTACTTCTGTGAAGAAATGACATTGAAGCACGAAAATGTGTGTGTGCTTTTTATTATGTGACATTCGCACGTGACGTCACCACTACGCCTCTTCAATGCTGTTCCATATCTGCGGCCACATATCTTTATTTATTTATTTATTTATTTATTTTATTTCAGAAACGTGTGCTTATATATACACAGTAGTCTACTACACCGACTGCAGAACAAACACAATGGACAGCGAGACCACAGGGTTGCCAGATTGTTACATTTCTGTCCGTAATATGTGTTTCAAATCCAAAAATACACAAACAGCCAATGTTCTGCACATCAACACATTACAATATTTAGTATTTATTCCAACGCAGCCTTAAAACTAAATATTATTAAAAAAAAGGATATTTAAATTGTATTGCATGTCTGTATTATTTGTTTAATGCACTTTTCTGATGTGACACATGACCCTCAGCTAAATTGGCAGATGTGCTGTTTGCAATCTAGAATGCACATTAATCAAATTTCCCCCAAAACTTTGGGCACAGCAATGTCTTTTCAATTAGCAGTTTTGTCCACCTGGCAAGACGCGTTTCTCTGGCCAATTTCAAGCAGAACAACCAATTTGGCATATTCTGGTTTTTGATTCTGAATCGAATATCAATTGAACAAATGATACACAGATTTTAAACTGTCCCACTGAGAGATTTTCAGAGATTTGACACTAAATCAGCTTCCTGTCCATGTGGAAACAGTAACATCCTCTCCACATCATCAAACATCAGCTGCAGTTATGTATGTATGTACTTATTTATTTATTTAGTAATGTTCAAACTGATTTATTTACACTGCAAAGTGTCCATCTTCACACATTATTACACTGTTCATCACCAAAAACACAAAAACTAAAAAACATACCAAAAGTACCAAGCACACCAAAATACTAAATATACTTAAAAAATCTGACTTATAAATCTGAAAATGATTTATTAACAGTTTATGCCATATTGGTGGTATAAATTCTGTATTGTATTGTTCATAGTTATAAAAATTTGCTCCCTTCTCCTGTTAAAGTGAATGTAGCTTGTTCTGCCCTCATTAAAGAGTCCCCTTCTTCAATTAGACAGACAGATGACTCCCATCACACACTGGTCAGATTTGGTAGATTTATTTAAACTAACAGCATGTAATAGGTGTAAAGCTAAAATGAAGAAACAAAATGAAACACAATCAGCGTAAAATATGTAATTACTAAAACATCTAATACAGATTCCCAAGCATGGGCCTACAATTAGCCTAAAAAGCTACTACAGTAACTAGCTGGATCTGGGGTAGCATGTCAAAGAAAAATAGCACTTACTTCGATGAACTTACAAAATATTCAGAAATATACACATTATATATTTATACTAACAGTATCCTTCAAAGGTACTTACAGGCGATGCTTCTGTAAGTGATTTCAAAAGAGGATGGATAAGATGTAGCTGCTGCTCACACTACCATGCCAATACTGATCTGATTGAAAACAAAGGATTCAAGGTGACTAAGACATCCAGAGGCCATCTAGTGGCGGGAGGATGAAATCACACAATTACTTATGAAATTAACTCAGTCCAGAACACTCCCTGCCTGGCATGTAAAAGATGCCACCTTTAACAAGGAGAGATAAGAACTAAAGACCCTAATCAGTCTCTGGAGAAAGGAGTAGAACGACCTCTGAGACAGGCCGCAGAAAGGTCTTGTATGACTCATCCCTTGCATTCTTGATCTCCACCTTCCTTACCCTCCCGTCTGCGCTGGGGAAGGTCTTGACGATGACGTGCATGGGCCAGTCGTTTCTCTGCAACTGGTCATTTTTCAGGAGGATGACATCACCTTCTTTCAGATTACACTTCTCCTTTTCCCACTTCCTGCATCTCTGCAGGGTGGGGAGGTACTCAGTTCTCCATTGATGCCAAACGGTGTTGGCGAGGCTTTGGACCCGCCTTCACTGTTTGCCGTAGAGGTCCTTCTCGTCAAATTCACCCTTGGGAGGAGGAAGGGGACTGACCTTCTGTGTGAGAAGTGTCGCTGGTGTCAGGACGAATGGGGAGTCGGGGTCTGTGGACACAGGAACCAGTGGACGAGCATTCAGGATAGCCGAGACCTCAGCCATGAATGTTATCAGGACCTCATGTGTGAGTTTTGCTGGCCCAACCTTCAACAGCATCGAGTCCAGGATATGCCTTGCCAGTCCGATTAGTCGCTCCCAACTGCCCCCCATGTGTGAAGAGTGTGGTGGGTTGAAGATCCACTTACATCCATTGTCACTGAGGTATCCTTGCACCTTCTTGTCACTGGTCACAGAGTCCATCTGGTACTCCTTACAGGCCCCGACGAAGTTGGTGCCACAATTGCTTCTGATCTGTTTTGCTGGCCCCCTGACTGAGAAGAACCGCCATAGAGCATCGATGAAGCTTGAAGAGTCCATTGACTCCAGTACTTCTATATGTGTAGCCCTGGTGCTCATGCATGTAAACAGCACAGCCCATCTTTTGCTGCTAGCCAGTCCTCCTCTGGTCCGCTTTGCTGTGACCATCCATGGTCCAAAGACGTCCACACCCATGAATGAGAAGGGAGGATCTGGCCTAAGGTGGTCCACAGGCAAGTCAGCCATCTTTTGAGTCTCCATCTTCCTGCGTAGTCTCCTACATGTGACGCAGTGATGAAGGATGCTGATGTGCCGTTTCCCACTAATAATCCACAGGCCTGCCGCTCTCACAGCACCCTCTGTGAGGTGCTGCCCTTGGTGCCGCACCTGCTCATGATAATACCTGATGAGCAAGGTTGTTACGTGGCTCTGCCCAGGCAAGATTACAGGACTAACCTCTTTTCCATCCAGGTTTGCCTTGGCTAGGCGACCTCCAATCCTGAGGGTGCCAGCACTGTCAAGGTAAGGACACAGACTGAGGAGTGGGCTTTGTTTAGGAATGGCTATTCCTCCCCAGATGCATTCCAATGTCTCTGCGAAGGCATCTTGTTGGACAGCCCGTATTATGACGTTTCTTGCTTCCTCCAAGTCTTCTGTGGGACAAGGCCCTTCATGGATATGCCAACCCTTGCAGTTGTTCCCTTGTGTGAAGGAGTGGGCAACATGCACGAGCCTAGCAACTGCTTGATTCAGTGACCGCCAGCTAGAGAACCTCTCAAAACGCATAGAGTCGAGATTTTTACTGGTAACCCTGCTGAGATGACACGTGATCTGTGGGCAGACATCAGAGTCATAGCTAGGGTCAACCAAGTCAAAGGAACTAGCTTCAGGTTCAACTTCAGCCGACATCAACAGAAACAGTGGTCCACACAGCCATCAGGTATGATTTAAGCTACCTGCGGCGACTGATCGTGAACCATGGTCTGCGGGGTTTTGGCCGGAGGGCACATACTTCCATTGCTTAGGGCTTGTTGACCTAATAACCCGCTGCACCCTGTTGCTCACGTAGACGTAGAATCGTCTTGACTCATTGTAGATGTAGCCTAGGACTACTTTACTATCCGAGTAGAAGGTCACAGCGTCAAAGATGGTGTCCATCTCATCCACAATCGCATCTGCAATCTCTATAGCCAGGACCGCAGCACACAGCTCGAGCCTTGGAACTGTTGTTTCTGGACGTGGAGCGAGCTTTGCCTTGCCGAATATGAAGCCAACCTCCATCTTGCTGTTTTTGTCTGTTGTCCTCACGTAGGCGATGGCAGCTATAGCAGTGGTGGAAGCGTCACAGAACACACACAGCTCCTTAGTACATACTTGGCGGAGAGAAATGGAGGTGTATTGGCATGGGATCTTGAGCTGTTCAAGCTCCTTCAGAGAGTCTCTCCACAACTTCTATTCTCTGTACTTTTCCTCAGGGAGAGGGGCATCCCAATCACATAACTCTGTGGTGAGCTCCCTCAGTATGGACCTTCCTTGAATGTTGACAGGAGCAGCAAACCCTAATGGGTCAAACAGACTGTTTAATGTTGACAGGACCCCACGTCTTGTGTAAGGCTTCTCTGCATGAGCAACTTGAAAAGTGAACACATCTTCCGAAATGTCCCAGCTCACCCCTAAACTTCTCTGCATGGGAGGGAGGTCTGTACTGAGATCCAGATCTTTTATCCCCTTAGCCAGATCTTCAGGAGGGAAGGCTCTCATCACAGCCACCCTGTTCGACAAGATCTTGTGAAGCGGGAGGTTGGAGAGGGCCAGCATGTCTTGAGCGTTGTGAAGAAGAGTGATGGCTTCCTCTTCTGAAGTGATGGACAGAAGGCCATCATCAACATAAAAATTTCTCTCAACAAACAGCCTCGCCTCTATGCCGTACTCCCCCTCTCCCTCTGCAGCAGCTCTTCGGAGCCCGTATGTGGCCACAGATGGTGATGGGCTATTTCCAAAGACATGCACGCGCATCCTGTACTCAATGATGTCGTCATCCAGGTCATTATTGCGATGCCAGAGGAAGCACAGAAAGTTCCGATGGTCTTCGCGTACAACAAAGCAATGGAACATCTGCTGGATGTCAGTGGTCACCGCCACTGGCTCCCTCCTAAACCGCAGCAATACCCCAAGCAAACTGTTGTTCATGTTTGGGCCCATGAGGAGGACATCATTGAGGGATACCCCTTTGTGTTGCGCGCTGGAGTCGAATACCACCCTCACCTGTCCAGACTTCTGAGGATGATATACCCCAAAGAACGGCAGATACCAGCACTCCTCCTCTGGTGGTAAGGGTGGCGCCACTTCAGCATGTCCATTCTCAAAGAGCTTGCTCATAAACTCAGTGAAATGCTCTCTCCTCCCTGGGTGTTTCCTGCGTGTCTTGGTGACTGTAGCGAGACGGGTCCATGCCAGCTCACGATTGTTTGGCAGACACTGGCGTGGGCTGCGGAAGGGGAGTGGAGCTTGCCAGCTGTTATCATCACCCTGTTTCAGTTTCTCCTTCATAATCCTCAGGAAGGCAAGATCCTCCATAGAAGGTCCTGTCTTGTCGTCGTCCTTTGTGTGGCAGAAGATGGACTCCCCCATGAGTCGCGTTTTGTCACCTGACAAGGATGACTGTTCTGAGACTGAAGGATTATGGAACTGGCAAGCGTGGTTGAGATTCTCTTTGATTTCAATCTTGTTTATGCAAGGACGGAGAATGCTGGGACGCCCATTCTCTAGAACATAGGTTCTATAGGTGTTCACAGGTGAGGGCACATGTGCACCATTAATACACACTTCCCCTACTATCACCCAGCCGAGGGCTAATCGTTGAGTGAAGGGAGCGTGTGGGGGGCCATTGCACTGTTCAAGGACCTTGTGGACCTGAATAATGTCTCTCCCTAAAAGAAGTAAGATCTCAGCGTTGCGGTCAAGAGGAGGTATCTTGGAGGTTAGAGACTTCAGGTGTGGATGGTACTTCACAGCAGCTGGCGTGAGGATCTCTGCCCTGTTATCAGGAAGTTGATCACACTCGATGAGTGTAGGCAGAGATAAACTAGTCTTTTCATCAGCCGACTACACGATGAACCCCCTTGCTCTGCGGCCTGCGGCCACTGACACACCAGCACAGGTTTTGAGTGTGTAAGGAGAAGTGTTGTTGGCTATGTTGAACATCTCAAAGAATGATGACCTAGCTAGTGACCTATTGCTCTGGTCATCTAGGATGGCGTACGCTCTTGTCTTCTTCTTGGGTTGGTCTTTAGGATATACATAGACCATACAGATTTTCGCACAGGACATGGTTGCCACGCTGTCTCCACAGACCTCCGTGCAAACTGAAGTGGTGACTACAGCAGGAGAAGATTCCTCTGCCTCCCCGCCATGCTATTCAGAGGGGCCGCTAGCTGGCTTTGTTGACCATGGTGCGGGACCGGCATGAAGGGCTGCAATGTGTTGATCGCAGTTGCATTCAGAGCACTGGATGACCAGAGTCCCTAGCCAGGTGAGAGGTTGAGGAACAACAACGGAAGCATATTCTCTTCTCCTTAAGGAAGGCCTTGCGCTCGCCTAGCGGTTTTGCTCTGAAGGCTCTACACTTAAGTAGGGGGTGTGGCTTTTTATGTATGGGACACTCTCTCTTTAGGTTGTCTGAACCCTTGGTTACGTCCACCTCGGCAGGATTGTCCACCTCTGTTTTATGCACAGCTATCTGGGTTTTAGCTGATTTTGTTGAGAATTTCTCCCACTTAAATGGCGTGTTGCTGGTCACTGCAGCAGTAAAGCTTGGATCATTTCTCATCTTGGCTTCTCCATGGATGAAGTCGGCGAACACGGTGAAGGGTGGGAAAATGGCGTGGTGCCTTTCTTTATACTTTGTACCGTGCACCATCCACTTATCCTGCAGGTTGAATGGCAATTTCTCCAGGATAGGGTTAATGCCTCGCGCTGTGTCCAGATAAGCCAAAGCCGGCAGTAACCCATCCTCCTTAGCTGCCTGTATCTCCAGGAGGAGGTCACCTAGTTCCCGTAACCGCTTGGGTTCTTTATTGGAGAATTTGGGGAACCATTCAAGCTTGTTAAAGAGGGCCGTCTCGATGGCCTCTGGCGATCCGTAAACCTCCTCTAGTCTTTGCCAGACCATGCTGAGGGTCTCACCAGTGTGGTTGATACGAACTGACCTCACTCTCCTTGCATGTTCTGCAGATTCTGGTTCAAGCCACTTAATCAGCAGGTCAAGTTCTTCACTAGGCTTCAGACCCAGATCTTCAGTAGCATTAGAGAAGGCGGACCTCCAAGCCCAGTAGTTTTCGGGTTCGTTGATGAACTTTGTGAGTCCAGCTGTAAGTAGCTCACGGCGAGCTAAGAACCTTCCCAGCACTGATACATTTGCACTGGGTTCTCCTCCTTGTGGATAGCTGTAATCCGCTGTATCGTGTCTGGGCGTCCATCGGTTCCTTGGTTCAGACATTGAGGGTGATGCAATAAATTCACTTTCTCTTTTTGGTGTGAATTGCACTGGTGACCGTTTTAAATAAGCAGCTGTAGCAGTTGGCATGGTGGCTGTCACAGACAAATGTTGCCTCTCACTTTGCCTAGGTAGCTCATGATGTGTCTGGGAATGATCCTTAGAGTTGAGGTTAACAGCTAGTGAAAGAGTAAAATCAGCCGTTTTATTCTGCTCTGGATCATCTGTGCGCTCATTAGATTTCACATAGGCATACTGTTCTTGAACATATTTCCCTGTTCTCTCAGCTGAATGATAGGATGAGCCTCTGTCGACATCATGAACCCCAGTGAGCCCTCCCATAGCTGCAAAATTCACAGCCGATTCCAATACATTAGAGCTTCAGCACAAGCCGCATCGGCCTTCTTCTCTTGCTTTATGACTTTCAATGTGGCTTCAAGGCGTGTCTCCTCTACTTTCAGCTGAGCCTTTTTTACTTTTACACCAATCTCCCTATGTACATGTAACACTCTTGCTCGTGCGGCTTCTGCCTTAGCTCGTGCTTCCAATGCAGCCAAGCTAGCTGCAGATCTCACAGAGTGCCTTGATTATTTCGATGTTCTAGATGAGCGTGAACATTCTGACCTCGTTTTATAATTCTTTTCTTCTGTCGCTGACATGTTGAAATGGGTATATGTAGAACAGGCTGGATATCTTACTCAATGCGTTAGAAATCACCGTAGAGTTCGTCTTTTTACTGTTCTGCCCTCATTAAAGAGTCCCCTTCTTCAATTAGACAGACAGATGACTGCCATCACACACTGGTCAGATTTGGTAGATTTACTCAAACTAACAGCATGTAATAGGTGTAAAACTAAAATGAAGAAACAAAATGAAACACAATCAGCGTAAAATATGTAATTACTAAAACATCTAATACAGATTCCCAAGCATGGGCCTACAATTAGCCTAAAAAGCTACTACAGTAACTAGCTGGATCTGGGGTAGCATGTCAAAGACCAATAGCACTTACTTCGATGAACTTACAAAATATTCAGAAATATACACATTATATATTTATACTAACAGTATCCTTCAAAGGTACTTACAGACGATGCTTCTGTAAGTGATTTCAAAAGAGGATGGATAAGATGTAGCTGCTGCTCACACTACCATGCCAATACTGATCTGACTGAAAACAAAGGATTCAAGGTGACTAAGACATCCAGAGGCCATCTAGTGGCGGGAGGACGAAATCACACACAATTACTTATGAAATTAACTCAGTCCAGAACATAGCTCATCTTTAAGATACAGTTGGACCCTAATGACTTTGATATTTACATCATTTGTATCTTGCTACACTAAAGTGTGCCTGTGCTGAATATTTTATTCGGACACTGTATATAAGTGTTACTATGGAACATTTGTATTTTGAGTATTATTAAAAGTAAATGCTTGTACTTTTATTGTGAATTAAAGGCGGTCTGGTGAAGCTGATTTCCTTGCACACCCACTCAAAACTCACACCAGCTGTGGACAATCCACCTATTTAAACACTCTAAACCGCCGAAGCGTCAGCTGTTGTGTGCAGCCCACCTCGTGTGCAGACCAAATCGGGTAAAGACCTGCGAGTCTACCGGCGCGAGTCTACCGAGCAAGGCCACCAACAAGGCAGTCAGTCCTACTGCCTCAGCCATGTGCTATCAGTACATCCCCGTTATCGCTGGGTCCTACAGAAAGCGCAGAACTCTATACTGGTACCAAAACCATGCTAACCTCAGGCCAGTAACGCAGACCTCTCCCACTCTTACCACTCTTTTCGTGGGTTTATGGAACTGCCAGTCAGCTGTGAACAAGGCTGACTTCATCGCCTCCTATGCAAATCATTTATCTCTGCAACTACTGGCTCTGACAGAAACTTGGATCAAACCAGAAAATACTGCTACACTAGTCACCAGTCAAACTTGGTATTATTGTCATTTATCGTCCCCCTGGGCAACTGGGCGAATTTACTAATGAACTAGACATGTTACTGTCTTCCATTCCAAAGCATGAGTGTCCCAGGCTCATTCTAGGTGACATGAATATACACCTTGACTGCCCCGGCTCTACTGATTTCAAATCTTTCATGCATTCCTTCGACCTAGAGCTGGTCTCCAGCCCCCCGACTCATAAAGCGGGGAAAAATTTAGATCTATTTTTCACGTTATTGTGACGCTGACTCACTAACGGTCACTCCTCTACATGTATCAGACCACTTCTTTATTCAACTCAGTATCAGCATTCACAGAAAAAGCTACTGCTGCCCCAGCCATGGTAACTTTCCGACGCAATCTCAAAGACCTTTGTGTAGAGCAATACTCATCGCTGGTCGCCACTACTATGCCTACACTGGGCTCATTCTCTGCTCTCAGCGTAAATACTCCCACAAGCACGCTTTGCTCCACGCTGAGCTCTTGTCTGTACAGATTCTGTCCAATGACATCACAAACTATCCACACTAACAAGCCACAGCCATGGCTTAAAAATGAATCCCTCAGGGGGTTACGCTTAAAACTCCGGGCTGCCAAAAGGAAAGGCAAAAAAAGCGTATCATGTCAGACCTATCAAACTACCAGTTACTCTTGGCTTCATTCTCACACTGCCTCACAACTGCCAAAACTGACTTCTATCACAATAAGATTGGTTCTCTGACAGACTGTCGGAAATTATTCACAGCATTCAGATCGCTGCTG
>BRDA01061507.1:11748-29555 GCA_036984385.1 Crenuchus spilurus | reverse complement strand
TGGACCCCACTTTCCTGTTTTAATAAGTTATAGAATTATTACATTTTACATTATATGGTGGTTCTTATCATCTTAAGCTCTTGACTTGTGTTACACAGTAAGAAATATTATCTAGTAACTACACTGAAAAAAAAAAAGTTTGAGTTATTCTTAAATGAAAAGAGTGTAGAATGCAAGTCTGGAACCACTGGTTCGAATGAGCTTAAGAGGCTACCTTTACACAGGTGTTTGACAAAGTCTGACATAGAAAAAAAATGTAATTAAAGCAACTACTCAATAAAAGGTAGTAAAGAAAGCAAAAGTGTCTATTGTACAGAACCATTCCAAAGAACCCATTTTGGTCTATTTAGAGTCCAGCAACAGCATATCTATTAGCAAACTGCTTCATCTGCAGAGCTCAGCATTATTCTGTATTTATAGAATGTGAATAAACATTCTTCACTGGCATCGCTGGTGACACATTGAACTTGGCTTTTATTTTTGTACTCCTCTAAAACAATGCTCTTTCACTGTCCTCTATCCAACAACAAAGACGGCGTCTCTCAATATCTAATGAAAGCGTCCACAAATGGGGCGCCCATTATAGGTTTTGTGTCTGCCAGGGAGAACAAAGCGGCTGACGTGTTTTCGGCTCTCTGGAAGCGTTGAGTGGCTAAATGTCACTGTGATGTGGGATCTATACCGAAGCAGTATTGGCTAAAGCCAGAATGCCAACAGTAACCTCTGTTGTCTTCTCACAGTGTGCTTTCTGAATGAATTCCAAAGCAATGAATAATGTGCCCTAATACAACTGCAACCAGAGTTAATGGCTTTGTAGCTTTGTGCAAGCATCTGTGTGTCTGTGTGAGAGTGAGAAAGTGAGAGAGAAAGACATGGACAGAGAGAGAGAGAGAGAGAGAGAGAGAGAGAGAGAGAGAGAGAGAGAGATCATAGTCTTGAATATGCCACTTAAATTAAAGAGAGACAATTCCATCTTCTGTATAATCTCTTTAAGACTTTGGGTTTAATCTCAGCTGTTTGGTGAGGACTTCTCTCCCTGATTACTAGGATTTTTTCCAGCTCTTGTCTTTGTAGTGGATTGACATGTGAGCCAGTGTCACAATGCTCTTCCAAGCTGTCCCTCCTTCTTCCCCAGAATATATTATAATGGACTAGATATTTTGCACTACTTTGGAGAGGGCCTCTTTGTCTGGAAGGTAAAAAAAAAACTGAAAAATTGGTGAAACTGAGAAAAAAGCAGAAAAATGGTTGAAGTGAGGAAACGATGGCTTGTCAGCAGGAGGAAGAACAGTGTAGGCACATATTATTTACAGCAGCTAATGGAGAAGTGGGAAAGAGACAAAGAGAATCTATGTAGGGAGACTCAAGAGAGGATGCTTTATTTGAGCTAGAAATGTAGTGAATATGCTTTATAAAGCAAGAAAGAAGTGTGTAAAGCAAAGCAAAAAGAAAAAAAATCTAATTCCTGAACTCTCTTTCAGTCCAGTGCTTTGAGATTTGGGGCAGTTTAGATCTTTGACCCCTCACGCAGACTCTCAGCCCAAGGGCTCATATGACAGATGCATTCTCCCAGCCAGGCGGAGATGAATGTTTTCAGAAAGAAAGAAAAAACGAAGAGAAGAAAAGAAGAGTTGCTTTTTTTTTAAATGTCACTGGACCGTCTGTATGAGGGGAGTAAGAGGGAAGGAATCATGAAGCTGTTGAAATATTTACTTTGTAATTCAACATCAGAACTATAGTTGAGGTTACAATGTTCATGAACAAAACTCTTGTACCTACATTACATACTGTCATGTCCAGTGGTGATGTGTAGACAAGAGACAGGATTAGGAAGTCCAACAAACAGTATTTATTATAATGAGAGATGTTGAAACTTGGATTGACACTAGTGCTACGCTCATACGGATGTATACAGGTACAGATAGCAATGGCTATGAAGCCAATGATAACGAGGAGAATATATACTGTATGTGTAGTAATCAAGACACCAACAAGGGAAGGGACGTGAACAATGAGGTGACATCACAGGGGGGTGTGGACAATGACATAGCAAAGACGTGACAGACAAACTCAGGCACAAATGTTAGGGAGGGGGGGCGAGGCCCTGGATGGTGCTGACACATATTTTGGGAACCAGACCAAGACTAGACTCTCAAGTCAAACTCTTCCTGTGCTGTTTACCACACTGAGCAATAAGATGTCTCCAACAATTTATCTTGGTCATGATGGTTAAGGCTTCTATCCATTCAGTGTTGGTGACTTTCAGGTCCTCCTCAAAGCCACCTGGTCTTGGAAGAGCATCCTGGCTTGCTCTTTCCACTTCTGGGAATCCAGTTCATTGTTGTATTGGCAGACTCTGTACATGGTCTGTTAGATTAATTTGATGGTCCATCTTTGATCACTCTTATTTAGCACTCACTGTTGCACACTGTTACCGCTGGGGTGGGGGTGGAAGCAGGACGCAGAGGTGGGTGTTCACAAACACATCTTTTAATAACCAAACTTCGAAACCATCAAAAGTCTTGCTGATGGTCCTTTAAGGTTTCCTCAGTAAAGCAACAAAACTCAGGTATGCTTTAATATTTATTTGCATTGTGAATATTCTTTAGATTGAAGAAAATGTGTTATTATATATATATATATATATATATATATATATATATATATATATATATATATATATATATATATAGGAAATGGCCACTGCTGCACAATGTAACAATGGCAAAACCCTTTTTTATGGTTCTCTGACTTCTCGTAACTCTATTCAGTATATCTTTTAAAGAACCATCTTTTTAGAACCTAGATTAAACCAACTGCATCAATATTATGTTCAAAATGATAAAATGATGTGAATGCATCATCAGCAGTATGGGCTAAATATACTCTCATGGTCGAAGTGTGTGTCAAGATGGACGCTCTGTCCAGGGGCTGATATTTATAGCATGTGTCCGTAATGAGAGTAGGAGGCTGGGGTAATGTCAGCTTTTCATTCCCCTCCCTTCCTCCTGCTTCAGTTTCTCTTTATAGAGGAAGTAAATCTCACTTAGCTTTATCACAGCTATAAAGACTGCAGGACACCTGTACCCTACATGTCAGATTCATTTACAGCACATATGTAGGGCTATATGCAAGAATGTAATCACAGATGTATGCAAAAGTTTGGCCATCTGAGGTTAAACTATATTATTTTGTTCAATATAGATGCACATTGTAGTTCTACAATTACAGACTGTAGTACATCTGTTTTTGTGTATATTCTGTTACCCCTGCAAGACCACCTCAGAGCAGCTATTATTTGGGTGGTAGATCAATCTCAGCACTGTAGTGACAGTGATGTGGTGGTGGTGTGTTAGTGTGTGTCGAGTGGAACAGACATAGGAGAGCTACTGGAATTTAAACACTATGTAGCTCACTGTCCACTCTGTTAGACCCGTAGCTTAATGGTCCATCTTGCAGATGTAAATTCAGAGACAGGTGCTCATCTGTTGCTGCACAGTTTATTTTGGTCTGCTGTTCCTTCATTAGTAGTCACAGGACAACACACACTAACACACCACCACCATATCAGTGTCACTGTAATGTTGAGAATGATCCACCACCCAAAATAACAAGAGCTCCAATAATATAGCAACAAGTAACTTCAAAAGTATACAAACTGTTGAGTGGACTCACATTGCTTAAAAGCATGAAGTAACTCACAACACCCAACAAACAAACAAACAAATGAGGGCAGGCCAGATCAACATACACATATGACATACAATGGTACACAAATACACACAGTTTGAGGCTTATTTTTTATTGAAGAATATATAATATTTTACAGTTTTTTCTTTGTCATAATAAATGTGAGCAGTAATAATATCATAAAATTATATTATCCACATAGGTGTATATCCATTTATACCAACATAAGGAGTGAGGAGATGCCAACATAAAGCTTTTTTTTTGCCAGCTAATAGTCTTTCTCTTTTAAGTGAAATGAAGTTAATTTATCTTATTATTTATACAAATACACTTTATTTGCTGGATTTAAATAATACTATTATTATTATTATTATTATTAATAATAATAATAATAATAATAATAATAATAATAATAATAATAATAATAATAATAATAATTATTATTATTATTATTATTATAGTTTTTAAATAAATAAACAGTAAAGGTGTCAAAATATGTACAATTGAGTTTTTTTGTGTTCAGAAAATTCACAAAAAATCAATTCAGAAAATAAAACTGCTTTAACATATACATAAAATGTGTTGTTTTTTTTCCATATTGAGACAAATTTACTTGTTTTGATTTGATAGTTTGAAAGTCTAATATAACCAGTCTGGTTGTTCATTACAAAAAAGCCATAAAAAAATAAAAATAAATAAAAAAAATAAATTGACACACTCCATGCACACTTGTGCTAAGATATATGATACTATAGACAAGTGAAGAAACACACCCACCGCACACAGACACAAAACACACATTTAAAGACAGAGAGAGAGAGAGATAGAGAGAGAGAGAGAGAGAGAGAGAGAGAGAGGGTGAGAGAGAGAGACTGAGCATATATTAAAATCTCATTGTCTTCTTCCTGCAAACTAACCTGCTTACACACACCAGCTTCACCACTGTACTTTGTGCAGAAGAGACACAAATGAGATAACCAAAACAAATGCTGCCTGGCGGGTGCCTCCATGGTTAATTCGCTTATGGGCAATGTCATGAAAAAGGGATTCCACTTAATTAAGCTTGTTTCCTGCAGCAGAGAGTAGATCACATTACAGCCAGATCAAGTTAGAGGTAGAATGGCAGTTAATTGTGGCTATCAGTATTCCCCTGTGTACATAGAGCTACAATTATAGTAAACAACTTATCTGAAAGTAAACAATACAAAAGTCCAAAGTTTTTAGATAACTACTCATCCAAAGTTTCTTTTGAAATCAAAGACAATAACAAAGAGTTTTCTCCCTTTGCTGCACTAACAGTGTATACTCTTCTAGAAAGGCTACAGACCACTTATTGGCTGTTATGAGTTGATTGCATTCAGCCATGACTGTACTATTGAGGTCCAGGATGTTGGATGATTAGTTCCAAGTTATAAACTCCAATCTAACTACCTCATGACAAATGCATAAGATAGAATGCCAGAGAAGTGCTCCACAGCCTGATTCTGTGGGGTTTATACCCCTCTAGCTGTTGTTTGGCATTGGGCATGGTGACCCTAAGCTCATTTGCAGTTGCTCCAGAACATCCCATTTTATGGAAAATGGTTTTCTACAGCGCCATGATGTGCAACAAACATTTAAACACTTAGTCAAGCAGACACAGTGATATGTAACAATGTTCTGAGTTAATTTTTCTCAGTAGAGAGGTATAAAATAATTAACTTTGAAATAAAGATGATAACTCCAAAATAGTGCTTCTACCAGAGATGAGAAAAATGTTGACTTCCAGTGAACACTAATGAAACCAGAATATATTCAATGTACTGTACTCTATATGTATTTACCATATAATGTCTATTTGTGTAACTGTTCACAAAAGTAAATATTTTACTAATAATATAAAAAAGTTATTGACATGCAGGAGATTAAAATCAACACAATTTAACTTTTCAATATACATACATTTGGCAATTTCTGATAAACACATTTGTTTAAACACAGCATGGTCTGGTGGTAAGGATCTGTTTTTGTGATGGACGGTTGCTGGTTTCACACACCAACTGTGGAAACGTGAGGGAGTTAAATAATGAACACTGATGAACATGAAATGAGGCACCGAGGCTGTACATCACCTAACTGGGGGTGGAGACATGGCGTGGACAAGACGCATGGACGAGGTAAAAACAAACACATGGAACAGAAGCACATGGCACACCTAAACAAAGTGACAGAGACATAAATGAGGTAGGGGGCGTGGCCAGGGATGTGCCAGGGTTATATTTGGGCATGCACATTCAGATGGAAAATCCTAAAAATGTGGAATACATTGCAGTATAATACAGTATATTGCAACTGTGTGCTTCCATTCTTGAATAGAACATGAGGAACAGTAGTTTTTGTGTTATGTAACTATTTTTCTCTTTTTCTCTTATCTTTCTGATGTGTATACATAGAAACAAATGCTCAATCATTCAAGCACGTAATGTCATTAAATGTTATACTTATGATTTATTACTGTTTGCTGTAAATATGGGTCTTGACTTCTTTGTACTCTACACTCAAGGACGAGTTTTGCCAGCATTTTGTTTGTGTACATGGACAACCCTGATCTGTAAATGCAACTACAATTTCAGGACAAACAGGAGCGACTTTGCACACCTGGGTCCTTTCTCTCTTAGCACAGCTGCTCCTCAACAACCTTCTGCAATCTCTCCTCTACTTCCTGTACCTCCAGCAAGGACTTCAGGTGTCAACCTTCAAATCTCAGCTTTCTTGGTATGGGGGTCCATTATTGGTCAAGAAAAATATATTTTGATTCATGCTATAAATATATATCTGAGTGTGTGTGTGTGTGTGTGTGTGTGTGTGTGTGTGAACAGCAGACCCTTTAAGATTTCTGGGGTATGTTTTGTTTTGTTTGTAGATTTTAACTTTTTGTAGATTTGTAGATTAACTTTTTGGGTTAAACACATAAAAAAGTGGGGACATTTTCCTGGTCCTCACAAAAACGGTGTAATTTTCATTACAAACCTTTTGCAGAAGAATTGACATTTGGTTACTAAGTTTAGGTTGATTTCTTACTCAGTATTACACAAGAAAATGGGATGTACTCACTAGTATAGCATTACCAAAGTGTGTTTGTGTGTATAGGTTTATGCCATGTTGTGGGGACCAAAACCTGTTTAAACACTCAGGTTGTGAGGACCTTCCTTCCTTGCAGGACTACAAAGCTGGTCCCTGCAACATAAATCATGAAATCTGAAAGTGATGACATGTTTTAAGGTTAAGGTAAGTTTTTTTTAAGGTTTGAGCAAGTCTATGTAATTTCCCCAAAATTCACCAAAAAAACAAATGTGTGTGTGTATCACTGTACAGGTGGGTTAAATGTAGAGGTCAAATTCTTCTCTATTGGACATCATCTCACACTTTCATACAAGGAGGTGGTTTAATAAAGTGGTTGGTAGGTATACAAGCGACTACAGAGTCGTGTACATAATTTTTTTTGTGTCAAATTTACTAAAACATACATTTTACATTTGTTTTGATGTCAATATTGAACAAAAAATATAGATCAATACTGTATACGCAGCAATTAATTTTCCTCCAAATTCAAATCAAATTAAACCAACAAATACTGTAACCAACAAATATAAATGTGGTATTTATTGAAATTTTAGGATCTGAAACATCAAAAGTTTTTTTTTTTTTTTCTTTCAATGAACTACATTACATTATGGCTTTGATAATGCATTGCAATTCTGATTAGCCAGATTTATAGTAATCATTCTCATCACCATTTATGCAATAAATGAATGTGACTCAAACCATTTAATTTAATCTTGTAATGGATAAAAAAAAAACATTCACACATCAAGAGATCTGTAGTACTACTTTCCCTTGGGGAAGAGATCTGAAATTGAACATGATTATTAAAGCAGCCACAATTAATCACTCTCTCTTGACCAGGAGCTCTGTGTTGGAAAAGGCTGAGTCATTTCAAATAAGGAGAAGAGGAGGAAAGAAACAATACAGAAGACACTTCTGGAGTATGTCATTAAAGCAACACCTCCACTCTCTTTTCAACCAAAAAAGAGCTGAATTAGTCACTCAGCATATCTTGACCTATCCCACTGCATCTGAACCACATCTCTGAGATTTGAAGATGTGTGCCTTTGTCATTCCATCAACCCTTAGAACTCATCTCAAATGCTGATATATGATTATATATTAAGTTACACCAAACAGCCACTTCATTAAAACCAACTCCTTGTATCTATATATTGTCCACTTTGTAGTTTTACAATTACAGACTGTAGTCTATTGGTTTCTCTACATTTAAAATCTAATTTCTCACTGTTCTTCAATGATCAGGACCCCACCAGGACCACCACAGAGCAGGTATTGTCTAGGTGGTGGATCTTTCTTAGCACTGCACATACACAGTATGTCATACACAGTAAAGCTGGTGATGTTTTAAACATTTACATTTACAGCATTCGGCAGACGGTCTTATCCAGAGTGATGTACAACAGTGCTTTGTTTCCATTAAGAGAATTATCTCTGCTAGAACAGACAGGTTAGAGACCAACTACTCTTCAGTTCAGACACTGTTAGAACAACAATTACTAATACCTAGAAAGAAAGATGCACAACACCTCAATGTCTGTGCCAGTGTACCACCACCACATCACTGTCACTGCAGTGCTGACAATGATCCACCACCCAATTAATACCAGCTCTGTGTTGGTCCTGATAATTGAAGAACAGGGTGAAAGGAGGCAAACACAGTATGCAGAGAAACATGGACTACAGTCTGTAATTGGAGAACTACAAAGTTAACCTGTATGGTCAGTGGAGCTGATAAAATGGACAAAGAGTGTTTAATGGGATTTAATTAAGTGACTGACCAGTGTACATTATTGTTACAAAGTTAATTATATTCACATTATTATTATTATTATTATTATTATTATTATTATTATTATTATTATTATTATTGATCCAACATCCCCCTCAATGTAGTGGTAGCCAATCAATCCAGGATTCTTCCAATAACTTGTCTCTGACTCTAGCACAGGCCAATTCCAATGCATGTGAAGTCAGCCACCACCTCTTTTCCAATTGCTGCCTATACATTGTCAAGGCCAATTTTGATTTCTCAGCCCCAGTTGTTTATGGCAAGCAGCATGACCGGGATTCAAACTTGTGATCCTCACTAAAAGAAATACTATTGTACTCTTTTTCGATTTGTCTAAAGGTCAAGAATGAACAACATATATGAGCAGTATTGTATACACAGCAATAGCCGTTCATCAAAATTCACATCATATTAAAACATATTTTACTAACGAATACAAATACTGCATTTAATGAAAGTTTAGGATCTGAAATGTCACGATGTTTTTGTTTCAATGAGATACAGATAATGAGTACACCATTAATAATGAATATTAATGTAATGCTAAACTGAAATCAGCACCTTTAATATTAACAGTAGGTGTTTGTAACAGGAAGCTTTATATAAGAGCAGCCACCAAAAGCGACAGTACACACATGGATAAACATAAGCAATAAACAAAGAGACAAGCCAGGGTCACAACCAGAAAGCAATCAAACCACAAGACAAACACGAAAGAGTAAACCAGGAAACAATAACCAGAATGTAGTACAAGTAGAGAAAATACTCAGTACACAATGTGGAGTTGGCAATATTTCACAATGAGAAAAGAGAGGTACAATAAGGGTAATGACAGACAGGTGTACATGATTAGTATTCAGTTGATGGTCTTGAGCAGTTTCTGATTGGATGAGATGGGACGTGTGGTTGTGATGTAAGAGGTGAGAGCATTCTGGGAATTGTAGTGAAGAGAATTGTGGCGGCACAGGAAGAGCCCAATTGCATTAATGTGATCTGACATAAACTTACAGATTTAAAAAAGGCTTATTCCAGTAAGTACCCTTTGCCATTAAGATTACTTTTGCTAGTAATCTACAACAAGCAACTTTAAACCTTTATGATAAATGAATAATTAGCTGAATAATATTTTACCACAGTTATTTCTGACCCCACAGTCTGATTGGCTGACATATGTTCTAGGAGTATTGATAATGATGTTGATGACACTCTGACTGAAGCTCTTTAAGTATTACTCCACCACATACAAGTAAACTAGCAATGACCCCAGCATCCCCTGCCCCCTTCCCCAGTAATCAGTTTTAGTACCATTAACAAAAATGAAATGAGTCTGTTTCTACCAGCAGCTTCAATGGGTTAAGTTATAACACCGCGCTCAAGTGTATTATTGCTTAATTGTGATTTATCATACACATCTTCTCCTACAGTCATACAAGTGCACAAATACAACATTGCTGCCACCTTCCCTGGTCCTTTATTCAACACCATTCATAAAAACAGCAGGGAGGGTCCTCTCTGAAATAATAATAATAATAATAAAAGCAAATGCGCACACGTTCACATAAAAGGAAGAATGTAGAAAAAGTGAAGATAAAAACCACCATACGGAGAATCACCACTGTTACTTCATACAGTGAAAATTAAAAGATCCCATCTGTGCAATAGGAGAGTGATAAAACAGCCCATATTTCCTCATCGACGAAGGAGAGCAATGCTGGCATGGGACTCCTCTCAACTCCTGTGACACCACATTACAGCATTCATTCATCCATCTGTCCATCTATCAAATCTATTCATCCACTTCATATTAGACAGTGCAATAACTCTCTGTCCAATTAAATGTACATAATAAACCATGATATACCTGTGCTTTGCCCATGAATGCATTATTTTGTAGCAACTATTGAGATTGAGCAAACTTTATAAACCTTTGGATACAATTCTATTGAGCTGAAGGGAAATCAAATAGTGAGACAAAGTGCCACAATATTGAATTTCACTGTTTAAAATGCTACACTCTCAAATTGCACTATGCTTTAGTTAATCAATACTCAATAGGCTGGAAATAACAATGAATTTACCACCAACATATTCTTGATTATATCACAATAAAGTTACACTTGATCAAACATATCTGTCAATCGATCAAATAAAAATAACACTCAATCAAATAGGTATTTTATTAATTATTTTTACAAATTTACTCTAAACATTTATATTCTCCAAAAACTTTATTTGCTATTAAGTTTAATTACTTTTAATGTAATATAAAGTTTGTTCAAATTTATATCAGTGTCTAGGGGAAAAAAAGATAATTATTCACCTTTGGGTAAATAAAAAGTCCTTTAAATTCACATTACAGAAATGTGGAAATAATTTCACATGGTACATAAAATGTGTAATATAAATTTATCTTATTTGGACAAATATAGTGCTAAACAGGTCCTTTTTTGCATTTGAACCAATTACTATTGCAATTGATAATTAACCCAGATAATTTTATATAAACTGTTGTAATAATTTGTTTTAAAAGTATTTAAATACCCCCTCCCCCAATGGACTCAATTTAATTAGCAAAATCCATATTATACACTTTAGACACAGACACCTCAGCTGATGCAGACAGAAATGCTTCTCATAATGATTCACACAACAACAACAACAACAAAAATCTTAAAATTTTTGTTCATGAAAAGGCATTTGATGAAAATATGTAGCTGTTTTCATCTGCTGTATGGGGTTCACTTTCTGAAAGTGTGTTTGTGCTTGTTTTCTATAGTTATAATTTCCTTCTTTGAAATCAATCAAAAACTGAAGCAGTTTGTCCCACCTCAAGTGCACCAAAACCACAAAGAGAATAGACTGGAATACCACAGTAAAAAATTTACTGTCATAAAGAAAAGTAGGCTGTTGTTGTTTTTATTGATTTTTGTCTTCATTTTTTTTTTACTTATTATTATTATTATTATTATTATTAATGTATTTATTTATTTAATCTGATGATTATTTGACTCAACAATTATCTATTTGGTGAAACAGAAATTTGAAAAACTTTCTGACTCAAAAAGTGATTGTAGAAAACTCCAATTAATTATTCAGAACTGTTCAAACAGGTGAGCTTCCTCATTATCACAACATTTTTTTCACATGCAACATATGCACTTTTAATTAAAGTTTCTTTCAATGTATAAATTACAATTTTAGTGATGCATTTGCTAATATTTTAGCATTTTTGATAAATACACAGCAACATCTTTATCAATGACTTACATTATTTCAGTCTAAGCTGAATGAAGACTGAAGACATCATTGTAAGATACCACTGCGATAACAAATATTTCTCACAAACAACCAGCAGCATTCCTACTGACCCACATTAAGATCCACCCAACCTCTGATACTGTCAGAGTGTGTGAAGTCTAGCAGGATTATACTCACAACTCACCAGTGGACTATGGAAAGAGCCCAAAGCCAATTAAAGCCAGTTGTAGTCTAGCTACCCATTTCACTTCTGTTCAAGTCCACTTCTTTCTCTCCTCTATATTCTCTCTTTCTCTCTTACTCTCTCTCTAAACCCCTTGACTTCCTTTTCTCCCACTTCCATCCTCTCTTAACTCCTTCTTGTATTATATCTCTCTGTAGCCTTGGGTCAGTGCTATAAGCCATTTATCCATGTGTTTCAAATAGGCTAAAGCATAGGGCAGCTCTATGAACACTGGAGCTTGACTAGGCCGTTCTTTTCTTTTCTCTCAAACATTCTGATATTAACAAAATTAGTAAAATATGGTTAAACTTTAGAACATAATTGCAAATATTTACTCTAATGATCTATAATGGAGTCAATCAGTGATTTATTTGATCAAAAAATACTTTTTTTTAATTATACCATCTATATTTTTTGTTTTAAAGTGTTACACATGTTTTTATTCAACACAAACTCAGCAACAACAGTGTCAAAACAGTAAGAGTGTCATAAATCTATATTTTGATTAAATCTGCTTTAAACGTAAACTTTCCAAAAACGTTTTCTGAAAAATCGGATAAAATGTTCAGATGTGCTGATATATTGTGAATCAACACTCTAAACATTTCTAGTCAAGACATTTGAGTTCTGAACTGAATAAACAGAGGTGTTGGCTACACACTGGTCATTACAGTTTTTAGAAATTGTATGTGGTTTTATTTCTAAAGCATAACAAATGTGAGGTCACTGTGTTTTCCTCAGCCACTAACTCTACATTGAATATTTATGAGATGAGTGTGAGGTGAGAGGTGAGAAGTTTTTTTTTCAGTTTCATTTTAGGTGAGAGGTCTTTGTTCAATTCACATTCCACAGATTCCAGGCTGCTGGAACCCACCAATGGAATGTCTGGAATTACCATGTCAATATTATATGAATGACAGAGCACGTCTTATGGCGGGAAAACATGCACAGCTGTCTGAGTCACTCTCACTGATGTGTCTCTGCTTATTTAAGCTACTCTTACATATATCTAAACATATAATTTTATTCAATTTTACTAATAAGCCACTGGACATGTCTTCAGCTCCTGTCTCTTCCTCCTGCACTGTCTTTATCGTCAAAGATGTGATCGGGACCCGCATGTACTGTATACTGTTTAGTCACTGTGCTGCCACAAAATGAACTGTAGGGAATACCTCAAAAAGTATTTTATACCAGAACTGCAAGAGCGTTTCATATATTACTACAACAACTGTCTTATTATTTGTGAGAAAGTCAAAAGAGTTATAAAGTTTTTATTGGGGAAAGGTGCCCATGGGGGTTGCCATGGAAGCCAAGAAGGGCAGTGAGATTTGTGTGTGTGTGTGTGTGTGTGTGTGTGTGTGTATGACAGAAAGACTGTGTCTGTGTATGTGTGTGAGAATGAGTATGTGTGTGCATGTGTGTGTGTGTGTGTGTGTGTGTGTGTGTGTGTGTAAGAGGGTTTTACACACTCACAGTAGTTTCACTCATTCATTTCTAATAACTGGTCATTTTTGACCAGGTACACCAAGGGTTAAATGGCACTGGTCATTGTTTTAAAGCTGCACTGGTTATTGTCTTAATGATTATATATCATTATAATTAAAGTTATATTCAATAATTTAAACTAATTTCTGACCATGTAGGTACACTTTGTAGTTGTACATTTACAGGTTTATAGTCCATCTGTTTCTCTGTATACATTATTAGCTTCCATTCACCCTGTTCTTCAATAGACAGGACCCCTACAGTAGCACCACTGAGCAGGTAGTCATCAGAACAAGTGGATCATTCTCAGCACTGCAGGGACATTGATGCAGTGGCAGTGTTTGAGTATGTGTTGCGTCGTGTGTATCAGACACAGCAGAGATGCTGGAGTTCCAGTTCAGATGATATAACAGGTCACATATGGCATATAGTTTGTCAGCAAAATGTCTCAGCAGTTATACTTTATCAACTGCTGCAAATTATAACTTTTTTAATGGAGTATAAAACAATGAAAAGTATACGACGTGAACCATGCTCAAAGTTCAAAGTGAGTTTAGCTCTCCAACTCAAAGCCCTGTTCACAGAACTCCTCTCCAAACTCTCAATGACATTCACCTCTTCTCATACAACCATATGCAACTGATGGATGGTCTGAACTACATGCTCAAAGCACTTTCACACTGGAAATAGACATTAAACAGTCACCTCAACAATGTCAACTAGTCTACTCTAGAACACTGACAACACATTAGGTATTAATGCTTTAATGCTAATTTAATGCTAATTGTTAGTTAACTCCAAAAAGGTCTAATACATGATGGACCAATTCAAAATTCAAACCTCTTTGACTGAATACCATGGAACAAAATTAAATGAAATACAATGGAAGAGAATCAACTTCATAAAGTCCTGTGAAGTTAATGAAACAATTTGACCAAATTCCATTTTCACATTTTTTTTTTCAAAATTCTAAATTTCCCTACAACATTTGCATTTTGTGTTGGGGCAGCCATGGCCTAGTGGCCTAGTGATAAGGATCTGGTCTTGTGACCAGAAGGTTGCTGGTTCAATCCCCAGACAAGACATGACTGAAGTGCCCTTGAGCAAGGCACCTAACCCCCTAACTGCTCCCCGGGCGCCGGTGGATAAGGGCTGCCCACCGCTTCGGGCACAAATTCTCACAGCCTAGTGTGTTCACTAGTGTGTGTGTGTGTTTCACTGCATGAATGGGTTAAATGAGGAGGTCAAATTCCGTTGTGTGAAAAATCACATTGGCTAAATTGGTTGATCTTAATACAATATGTTTGTTTAACACTTTTTTGTTTGCTAAATTATTTAATTATACATTTCTTGATTGTTTGGGTGAATTTTTGGGTATTAGTCTACAATGCAGACCATTTTTGAATAATTAAAAACTACTAAATGTTCATAAGGTGTCCAAACTTTTGATCATAATATGTTTATATTTTACATTCTCCAAAGTAGGCACCACTTGATTAGATGGCAGCTTTCTTGGCATTTTCTCAGTCAGCTTTATGAGGTAGTCACCTGGAATGGCTTTCAGTTAACAGCTGCGTCTTGTCAAGAGTTCATGACTTGCATTTATTGCCTCTTAATGTGTTTGAGACATCAGTTGTGTTTCTACTTTGAAGTAAAATCTAAAACATATTTTGGTTTGTTTAACACTTTTAAGTTTACTACATGATTCCTTATGTGTTCCTTCATAGTCTGGATGAGTTCAGTGTTCATTTACAGTGCATGAAAAAAAGAAAAGCATTGAATGAGATGGTGTGTCCAAACTTCTGACTGGTACTGTATGTAGAAATGAGAGCCTTCATTTATTTATTTTTTTTTAATTTTGCACAGTTTAAAAAACATTTGCAAGGACATTTACAAACAATGAATGATGCTATTTGAACATAAAAGCAGCAAACCCATCCATAATATTTGTAACTGTACACTTTTTTTCTCAGATTATACAAAGAAGACTGCCAGACTTCCCAACTGTCCCACTACATGGGTGTAGTTACACACGGCATTTATCCAGAGAGCCTGAGCAGATGCTCTGCAGTCCTTGTTTATCACCAATTAAAGTTACATCTGGAACAGGCATCAAGACTGACACTGCTGTTGTGTAATACAGGCAATGCCTACAACAATAAAACTTGACTAAGACTAACAGAGTCCAAAAGAGCTAAAAAGCAGTTTTAAAATAACTTCTCTGGACTATATCACAGGCAGCATGTAGAGCTTTTTTTTAAGTTGCATCAAGCTCAAGAATAGCCAGATATTCTGACTGTAGACATAAATATGTATTTTATGTATTTAACTCACCACTGACAGTGCAATTTAATCCAAAACTAGACTTAATCCATGTATGAAAAACAAGTCCTCAGAATTTCACCTAAATTGTGTCCTAAATATTTTGCTCCCAATAAACAAATCATTGAATAAGTAGGGAGAGAGAGAGCTAGTGTAAATTCCTGGAATAGGAGCAAGCCATTTTTATTATAAAGGTCATGTATGTATCCCTCTGGCAAACCAGTCTGAATTTGGCAATTGTTGACCTTCTGCCATTAGTACAGGATTGTGCCATATATGAGATGAGGAATTGAATGCCAAAAAATTTAACAAAATTTGTACATGCATGAGTAATGGCTGTAGGGTAATGTAGCTGATATTTTTTTATTATCACAACCCCAAATCAAAAGCTTGGGCAGTATAGAATAAGCAAATGAAGAAATGCATAGTTTCTGGACAAGAAGCTTTTTCCTCCAGGTACAGTAGTGCTTGAAAGTTTGTGAACCCTTTAGAGTTTTCAATACTTCAGAATAAATATGACTTAAAACATCATCAGATTTTCACACAAGTAAACTGTGTGATGTTCTTTTTGGAGAGTTTTTTCTTTTTCTTTTTCTTTTTGGCTTTCTCCTTGCAACCCTGCCATGCACACCATTGTTGTTCAGTGTTCTCCTGATGGTGGAGATTTACATTAGCCAATGTGATAGAGGCCAACTATTGTTGGTCGACCACTCCTGGGGAGGGTAACAATCATCTTGAATTTCCTCCATTTGAACACAATCTGTCTGACTGTGGATTTGTGGAGTCCAAACTCTTTAGAGATGGTTTTGTAACCTCCAGCCTGTAGCTCACAGAGGCTGCTCCGGACACAAAACAGTGCTTTTTGTGTATTCACTCATGTTTGCTCTCTACTTTTGTCTAACTAGTGTCCATGTATATGAACATCAGAAGCTGCTACACTACCGCAATCAACCAAAGAACACAATAAACGATGAGCTACGAGAGATGCTATGCAGTTTCTGCCTGCTACAGCAACCAGGCCCCCAGACCTTGTCTGAAGCGAACAGCCTAAAGCGGGCAGCCGAATGAGGGGGCTCTGGAAGCGGTGCACGAGACTACAGAAGCGCAACAAGTGGGATGGAGTTCGTTCTAGGCTAACAATAAAGCCGACTCGCCCAACTCTCCCATCCATCCTGCTCTCCAACGATTGCTCCATGGAAAATAAACTGGACTGCATCCGACTCCAGAGAACTACACAACGAGAATCTAGAAACTGCTGTCTTTGTTTTCACAGAGATGTGGCTGAGCAACAGAATTCCCAATGGCACCATTCAGCTATACCAGGGGTAGGCAACTCCAGTCCTGGAGTGCCGGTGTTCAGCACAGTTTGGTGATGTCACTGCTCTGACACTACAATTAAACATGCTAATTGCCCGCTGAATTGAATCAGGTGTGTTTGATCAGGTAGATCACCAAACTGTGCAGGAAACCGGCACTCCAGGACTGGAGTTGTCTACCCCTGAGCTAGACATACTAGCTGCATTTTGAGCTGACAGAGACTCAGCACTGTGTGGTAAGACTCGTGGTGGTGGACTGTGTTTACATCAACACAGAATGGGGTAAGATCTCTGTGCTAGTCTTTAGTTTTTGCTAAAAAAATTTACCCATAAACCAACAAAATTTGCATCATCCTTCAGTTGGCATCATGCCCAAAATAGGAACTCCAGGACCAGCAGATTTTCTCTGAATGTCATGTCATGTCATACGCCATCATCGCTTCGCGATGGTAGGCTGCACAGACGAGTCACTTCTCTCCAACGCCATCTGTCTCTGGTTGCTTGTAGCAGGCTTCTGGTTCTTATTGGACCTACCTATTGTAGTTCTGCACCTGACCTAATAGTCCACGATCGGACGATGTTCGTTGGTCTCTGTCTACCGCAACCTCTCTTC
>BRDA01061507.1:0-11738 GCA_036984385.1 Crenuchus spilurus | reverse complement strand
CTTCTCTCCAACGCCATCTGTCTCTGGTTGCTTGTAGCAGGCTAGCACCTGATAATCCAGTCCACGTCTTGATGTTATCCATCCAGGTTATTCTTGGTCTTCCACGTCTTTGGACTCCTTCCACAAGTCCAGTCATAACACTTCCTTCAATGCTCTCATGTGCTGCCTCATCACATGACCAAAGTAACGTAACTTGCGGGATTTAACGTACATCAGTAACTCCTTTTGAGTTCTAGCAGCTCATATACTTGCTCAGCGATCATCATCTTCATCCATGAGATCTTCAGCAACTTCCTGATGCATTTGTTCTCAAAAGCCTGAATACTTCTTTCTTTTTTTTCTCTGAATTCTGAATTAAAAGTTTGTAGAACAATCAAAATATAATATATAATAACAATATATCTTAATAAATAACAAGATGCAGTATTTGTGCTTATAAGCAAGCTAAAACTCCATTCAAGTCCAACACCAACTACTCAAACTGTAGACTGCCAAAGCAACTTAACTTACATATTTGACAAAGTTTGCTGGCTTTCAGAGGTATTGGTAAGCTTATTTAAGTTACGATTCAAAGTATAGTAGTTGAATATTGTCATATATTTGTCATATATATTGTCATACCTTCCTGATATGGACATATCTTCCTATTTGTATGACCTTGTTGTTCCCAGGATCCAGTGATATCTGGGAGAAAAATGTACTATATATATGTATGTCAAAGTATTCTGAGTTTTGATCATTTCTGTTTACAGTTCACAGTGTATGAGAGCATCTAAAAGGCATACATTGTTGCCAAAGAGAAAAATTACTTAGATTTAGAGTCCCTAATATGGGCATGTTTTCAGTCATTTATTTGTGCAATGCATCATATTAAGATGACATTATAATTTCTCTTTGCAACATAAATCATTTTTTAAACATTTGAAAAGAAAAATGTTTTATACAACATGCACATCTCTACTGCAAATAAAACACATGTTGTGTAGCACAAATGGTGTAAAAATTGAGGTTTTGATATAACAATCACAATGCAAGTCTTCAAGCACATCCACAAAGCACAACTCCACAAATTACTGTGTACGACTCATTACACTCTGCAAAAACATGCACTAGCACACATTATCAATGCAGGCAGATTGCTGATAATGTATGCCTGAGTTTGGAGTCGCAAATAGCTCAACTAGCATGGGAGTCATGTGTCTTATTAAAGCCATTAATTCAAGTTCACACAGTTGCTGCTGATGACTGCTCAAGGGATAGGACACAGCTAAAATCACACAGATAGAAACAGTGATCACACATAGGAAAACACAATAATGTGAACATATTGTGGGTGAGAGTTTTCACTAATTTATAACATTATTATGCATGATGACTGAAACTGAAAAAGACAACAGTATATGTTCTGGTTTTATAGGGTCAGCACAAAATGATAAATGACATAAAATATTATAAAAGAGCAGTAATGATGGGACAACAGTAAAATATACTGTCAAAGTCATAAGCAAATCTATTCAGATATCCAGAATGGAGGCCTTTCGTTAAAGGAACAGATTAGTGAAAGTGAATGTAATAAAATAAAATAAAATAACATTCAAAGAACTTTCTGACCATTTTCAAAGGATGTAAAAATCTATTTTATTGGACATCAATTAAATATATGTAAATACTGTGTGGTGGCCATGGAAACCTGTTAAAGCAGGTGTGCAATTAATTATATAACAAGCCTTATTTTAGCACTGTGACTGATGGAAATGCACGGCCCACCAAACTCAGGCTCTACTCCCTCTCTGTGGAATGTTTCACCATTTTGAACTTTTAATTTGTACACACACACACACACACACAAACCTCTGACACTAACACACACTCCCACCCACAATCACAGGACTTCCATGTCTCCAGCAGAGTGCTGATGAGGACTTTTAGCGCTAATCTTTAATGTGGCCAACATATTTTACATTTCTGCTGAAGCAAGTGTCTCAGCCAATTTATGGGAGGGCAAGAAAAATGTTTATATGCAAATGAGGGCAGAGGAAAATTGCAGTTAGAGTTGTTCTGAGATGAGGTGTGCACAGAACAGAGGAGGTGTGTGTAAAGATCATGGGTGTGCGTGTTCAATATACCATCGATTTCTAATGGTGAGTTAGTAGGTTTTGACTCACAAGCATGGATGAGCTTGAGAAGATAAGAAACCTGAGTATGTGATTCATCTGATTTTGTGGCACAAATCAGATTCTCTGAGAGGAAAAAAATGTGGTTTAGGACCAGCTTGAAGAGTGAAACATGCATGATCAGAAAGCAATGAACTTGAAAAGTAAGTCAAAGCAACAGTAAAGTCAGCAATGCTGACATGGATACCTTTCTGACCACCATGTCTCCACAGGTCAGAATGTTCCTGAAACGTTCTTGGGCCAGGGCTCCCTTTAGACTACTCATCAGCAAGTGTTTGCCTTATCTGTTTCTCTGTAGAAAGAACACACTGTTTTGACATGATCTGAACTTGCCAGATGCCAAGGCTTTGCTGAAGGCATCTTCTTTGCAGAAATATCACAGCAGATGGTCACTGGCCTAGCCTGAGAGGATAGGGGAGAGTGTGTGTGTGTATATATATATATAAATATATATATATATATATATATATATATATATATATATATATATATATATATATATATATATATATATATATATATATATATATATATAGTGTATATACACTAGTGCATCTTTAAAAATGTACTATTATGAAAAAGTTCATTTGTGGCCTTCTAGTCTTTTAATGTTGATCAGTATGGCTTTGTATCGAAGTGTGAAAAGCACAGAGATAAGCACAGTTTTATATAAAAATACTTTAATATAAGTAACAAACAATGACAAAAACAGACACAAAAAATTCAAAAACTAACAAAAGAAACAGCTGAAGTCAAAATAAAACAGAGGGCCAGCCAGTTCTCACACTAGAGGCTAAATATGCTATAGAAGCTACAGAGGCTAGGATGCTATACAAGTTACACAGGCTAGGACTACCAGGACAAAGGCAAACCGGATTAACAAACAAATGGATAGAGAACCTCTGAAATACAGAAGACAGAAGGATACGTTACTGTGTGCATGACAATACCAAAGAACAGCTCTTAAGACGTGGTTTAAGGTGTCTTGTGAATCAGCATCTCAATGGGAGACAGCAGGAAGGATTAAGTCACATGAGTTCAGATGAGTGCCACGGCTTTTGGGAAGTGTAGTTCTTGAGCGGGAAGTGTGACAGGCTTATAGTTCATGAAAATCAGAAATGCAGAAACTCAAATTATTACAAAATTTCATTTCAAGTTACTATTCAAACAGTATCAAGAGTAAAACAAAAAAGGATTAAAATATGTCATTTTGTAATGTTAACACATCTATGGTGAGCAAATAATTATAAAAATGTTATGCACTTTCTGAAACAAACAAAGGGTATAGAATGGAAACATCCTCAATCACCAATCAATAAAAAGTTCAAAAGTCAACCATCAGCTGGAAAATTGATGCCTGCAGTTTTTGGGTCCCCTGAAAGAAGCCATAAGAAGACAGAGATTATGTCTGATGAAGAAGTGAAGACAGTGGTGCATTTTTAATGAGGGAATATGAAAGCTTATTGATAGATGGATAAAGTATATTGAAAAACAAGGAAAAAAGTGGATAATTTTTTGACTCACCCTCATAAGTCAAAACTACCCACATAAAATATGTTTGGGTACTACAGACTTTAATTACAATGACCGTATAGCTGTAACATAAAACTGTAGAAGCTAACTATGGACACCATTTGTCATGGCTGATAAACCAAGGGATGAATTAGATTTTTTTAAAGAGGGACAACATGATTTTTATTCAGAAAGTGATACTTCATCAAGCATAAAACATAGCTGGTGAAACAAAGCTAGATGAATTATCTACACATACCATATTTAAGTTAAGGCATGTACATGGAAAAATACCATTAAAACACCCTGCAGAAACTGTGTTCTAAAGACGGTGGAGAAAAATGTAAATGTTAAGTTCTGAAAGCTCTAAAAGCAGAATTTATGCACGTCCGTTCAGAAGAGGCCACTGGAGAATAAGATTGATGCTGCTTAAAGTTCACCATCTCTCTGATCCATGAATCCTGCTTCTAGTCAAATTAAAACGAACACATGATGTTCAAATTACAAGGCCATGCCAGAACTGCAAGCATACCCAAGAATTAATCAGAACAAAGAGGTTAAATGCAATGCTGCGTGGTGAATTATGCAGCTGTGCATAAGCTCTCTAAATGGGCATGCAAGTGTGCACAATATGCTGCATGTCTGTCATGTGCAACAGTGCGCAGTATGTTTGCATGTGTCTTCCTGAGTATGCATATGAATAATCATGCACATTAAACAAAGCTCATTTTGTTCATATGTGATTAATACATGCTGTTGTCATGTATGGCAGTTTCATACACAGGACAGATGCTAAGCTAATGTGATCAGAATATAAAGATCTGTATTTCTGTACCAGGAGAGACAGACAAGATCTTTAGAAATTAAAGTTTATTATATTATACACTGACATAGGTAGACTGACAGTAGTCATCTGTTTTGTCATAAAAACAATTTGACAAAACAAGTTTCGCAATTGCGGTGTTTCCATTAAATGTGAAATACTTTTATAAAATCACGTGTGAATATGTTTGTTCTCGCGATAAGTCATTACAAACATGGCGGCAGTGGATGTAAACACATACTTCAGCTTTATACATACTGCTACCACGGCACTAGTGCTCATCATCAGCCATCAGAGGAGACGGCGACTTATCGAGGCTTTGGAGCGACAAGCCCCTTATACTTGGGAGCGGCTACGTATGCGGAGTTTTTGGGAAACTGTAGTCGATGATTTTACTGAAGAGCTGTGGATTCAACATTTTAGAAAGACACACTCAACTTTTAATGAACTTTGTGATGCTGTGAGATCTCTAGTGGAGCCAGCTGCACATTGTCCAAGGATTCTCCTCGTTATTCCAAATATACCACATCATCTTCATCCTCTTACTTTCTGTTGTTGTCTTCTTCTTCGTCGTCTTTTTCGCCAATAGAAACGTCCGGTTGTTGATCACGTGACTCCCTTGATGCAAAAAAAGTCAGTTTGAGTGTTTCCATTACACTTTTGCGATATAAACCAATTTCAATACGACTGAAAAACCACCTCATCTAAGCGCAAAAGACTTTTCTCGAAACACGTGAGTTTTTTCGAAATTGTCTTGTTTCCTTTAAGCAAATTTTTATTCGCAATTCTAATTTGCGATATTTCATGGTCAATGGAAACGCGACTACTGACGTTTTTTTCTGGGCCAAGATTGGACCAGCTCCTCTGTACTTGATGGCTGTGGTCAAAACCTGATCCATGCCAAGAGCTCAGCTTGACACACCTTCCTTCCTTCAAGACGCATAGAAGACAAGCATCCAAACTTTTCTGAGAATGGTGGAATGAACTTCCCCTGAGTGTTCGAACAGCAATGTTCAAACAATGACTGAACACTGTGAAGGCTTCATTCATCATTCAGGCAAAGTATATTGAGCATGTTTCTAGGTATCCATACTAACATTTGTATTTGGCAGCATCTAAGCTTGAGATATCTTCTGGGGTTCTAGTTTATACAAACTAGCTAAGATTTTTTTTTTCTGAGTAAAAATTGAAGCACTTCTGTAAGTCACTCTAGATAAAAGTGTGGGCTGAATGCCTTCAATTTAAACATATAAAGATAGTCAGATACAAATCTCTGGTTTTTCATGCGGATGTTGTCTGCAAATAAAAACTTTTGATTGTTGAAGACAGAACACTTTGTTCAGTCTGCTTGTGTGCAGATCCACCTAAAACTTTCCCAAACTGCGAAACAAACAAACAAAAATATTTAGAAGAGCTACTCAACATTCTGCATGGTATATATGGACAATATGGCACTCCACACACCTGGAAAGCATTAAGTACACGAAAAAGAAACTAAAATTGATAAGAAAAGTGAGACACTGCAGGCTTATTAAAGAGACAGCTACATGTTTTTTTTTTTAAGTTCAACCCAATTTTCTCTCTAATATATTTTGGTAGCCAATTGACCCGGCCATTCGTTGACTCCCCCTATCACTTGTAATGTCCCTGACTCTAGAAGGGTGCAGACTAACACAGGCCTCCTCTGATGCATGTGAATTCAAGCTCCGCCTTTTTCTTTCAAACAGCTGCCGATACATTGCCACCAGGAAGCCAACACTCTTGGAGGAAAGCTCAGGATCCCCAGTTCTAATGGATTGCCTGGCAGACACCTGACATTACTTAGTAGCACTGGGGAGAGAGTACCATCTTACCCACTCAGAGACAAGATGGCCGATTTTGCTCTCTCGTGTCCTGGCTGCTGATGGCAAACAGCATGATCAGCATTCGAAAGCTACAGGTCATTACTAACAAGTTGTATAACTGTGAGAAAGATGGAATGTGATATGCTGTTAAACTTATATATCTATATATAATTGTTTATACTGAAACTAACAACTAGAAACTCCACCATCCTGTAATTTCAATGCCATCCAAATTCACCACTGAGAAGGTGTGTAAAAATGTGATAAATGATGAAGTAATCAAATAATAAATAGAGTACTTATTCTGTGAATGTTATTTGTATTATCTTAGTATTCATGTTTTCTGGACAAATACACAAATAAACAACTTCCTGAATATATATACCATTTTTTGTGCCCCAGACGTGGTCCAAAATGTCTTTGAATATCAAGTATGTTTTAATACATATTAACGTAAATGGTACAATACTAGTATAAACACAAGTAAGCCATACACTTGGGTGAGAGAAAAGTGAATGTGTAATGGTGTAAACAGCATACAGCCCAAGGCACATTCCACAGTGTGCATGTGATTGCCTTTAAAGCAACTCCAAAAAGCAATTTAAAGGAAACATCTTATTAATGAGTTCCAGATCTTTAACAGCAAGTTAAAATCGATTTCTGCGTTGACCTGTCCGTGGGTGTCCGCGCCAACCTCCCCTCTTACGTCAAAGCAAGGCTGCTCGCCCATGTGCTGCCATAGCAACTCCTATTGCCATGATGCATTTGAGGCTGATAATAGCTGGCAGTGTTTCAGTGGTGCAGGCAATCATGAGGGGCTGTCTGTGAGAGGGTCCGAGGGTACCGCTACAGCTGACCTGTGAGCTCTTCATCAGCCAGCCAGGAAGAGCTCCTTCAGGCCGGACAGTGGGCAGTCATGCTGTTACAGCACAGGACATCTTTATAGAAGAGTAATTCTGTAGACACAGCGATGGAGCTTTGTCACTGTACATATAGAACATGTACCGATGTGCTAAGCGCTCCATTTTCTAGGCCGAATTGAGATGCAAGTCTACTCATTTTATACACAAAACTGCCACACAATACTAAATGCACAGTTTGCTTGCCCTTGTGCTGTTTTGAGGCCATGATAAAATTAATAAAAGCTGATACTCCAGATACACAATTTTCTATGATAAATGGTGAAGCAGGACAGTGTCACTGCTTTTTTACTTATTTTTGGTATATCACAGAAGTTACTAATAGTGAGCTTATGGGTTTTAGCACAATTGTTTACTCTCCACTGTGTATGTTACATAAATCACCTTGTTAAACACTAATAAGACTAGAATAGGAAATATTAGTTCATAAACAACCTTGGTAAACAGTCTACATGTGAGGATAGGAGATATTAGTCCAAAACATCCTCAATACATACTATTAAAGACTAGAACAGGAGCTATTAGTTCATAAATAACCCCACTTAATGGTCTATACATTATAATAGGAGATGACAGTCCTCAATAAATGAGTATATACAGTATATATAAATAAATTAATAAATTAATCAATATTTATATATATATATATATATATATATATATATATATATATATATATATATATATATATATATATATATATAATGTGTATGTATGTACTAGAGTATATGTTTAAAAAGAACAACATCAACATTCAACATCAGTGAAATAAGAGCTAGTTCAAAGCACATATCCAGCCGATACATCCTGTTGATGCCTTGTGTAGGATATCTAAAATAATATAACATAAGCTTTCAGTGGAGAGTAAACTGTTCAAATAAAGCTTATAAGCTCACTGTCAACGGCTTGTGGGAAACACCAAAACTGAGCTAAAAAGAAGTGAAAAACAAATATTTACCCATGATAGAGCAACTAGTAGTGGCCAGTTTGTCGCACAATTAACTTGCAATACATTTTTCAACCATGTGCTTATCAGCCAGCTCTGGCCTCAGTTTTTAGTCTCACTTTGAGAGATTACATGTATTTCAGATGCATGGAGATATGTTTTGTGCAGCACCTATTCTTGATTGTACATTTAGCCCATCTAATTAATGAGCTCAAAGGTGTTCAATTGGGCACACATAGCCTGTATAATCCCCAAAAGAATGTACTGCCAAAACAATGCTGTGGAGCGTAATGTCACTATGCCAAGCAGCAGCTAAAGGGGTATAAAGCCCCCAAGCATTGGGCTATGGAGTAGGGAAACTGCACTCTCTGCAGAAAAAGGAGTTCTATACTATGACTTTGAATTAAGCAGAAGTGCAGTTTGTGATCCAGAATCATTCAACATCAGTAGCTGAGCTCACTGATGATCTCATGGCCGAATACAATCAGATCCTCAGAACAATGTTTGTAGGGTATAGTGTAAAGCCAGAGTAGAAGAGTAGAAGCTGTTGCATTAAACAAGGCAAACTCTTTTATTAATACATTTAATTGTAAAATAAATGTTTGACAAACATATCAGTAAGTGTACTATGGTGATTTTACTTAATTTTTTACTTAATTTGGTGGTACATCCAAAAATTTGAATATAATTAAAATGTTCACAATAAGTCAGCATTGATATGTTTTAAATTAATTACACGTAAAGTGAGATTTCAAGCCTCTCTTATTTTACTATTGACCAGTGTGACTTATAGCTCATGAAAATCAGAAATCCACAATCAGAAATTATTAAAATATTTTATTTTGGCTAAATTACTATTCAAATATTATCAACAAACAAAAATGATTGAAATATGTCACTTTATGTGTAATGAATACAAAATATATGGCAGTTTAATCTTTTGAATGAAATTACATTTTAAACACAAATTAACTTTTTCACCGTATTCTCATTTTGAATATGCTGCAAAAAGTGTGGTCCACTTTGAGGTGCCATTGAAGAACATTACTGCAAATGAAAAATCTAATTTGCTGTTTTTTTTTTTTTTTTTTTTTTTTTTACAAAAATTATATTATTTATTGGAGATGCCCAATTATGTGTACATAATGAAATGATGATACTGAATGCAATCAAAAGCCCAGAGTAATGCTCCAATATCTAATCTAAAACATTTAAAAAAAGAAACAGCTGAGAGTCCCTGTTAATATTTTTTGTTTTATAAGACATTTTACATGAACAGGTGCCCACAAACCTTTAGAACATAGTCTGTAATAGTGCTTACAGTATATACAGCCAACTTTTATTACTGTAGTAAAATCTGACATTCAAAATTATACCTTGAAAAGAGAAAGGAAAAAAAATCTAAATTTAAACAATTTAAAGTAACAAGATGCTGTTTATTTTTAAGTAATTTTGGACAATTCCTACTGGTCAATACATCATGAAATGCTCATACAATGTAAAGGCTCTTATTAATGCTGTAAAACACTAACATTGAAACAAAAAAATAGATATTTTGAACTGAAAACAATATACAGTGGTCAATCACAACAGAAGATTGACAGCTTAATAGTTTATTTAGTAGTTGATCTAGAGTGGAATCATTTATGCGCCCCATTGGCTTCCACTGCAGTCCTGAATACTGTTATGCAGAACGAGAGCAGAGAACAAGCCAAAGCTGATGGAACATAATTTTCGTTCATGATGCCATGCAGGGGGGAGATGGATGACCCTGACAATAATATGTTTGCGCGTGTGTGTGAGCATGTGTGTGTGCGAGTGGGTGTGCATGTTTGATCTCTTCATTCTCACAAACACTGCCAACACAGGTGCTGCAACTAGTGTGCCAAAACAAGTTCTAATTGGCAATTGAAAATCAGGCACAATAAAGGACGGGAAACCGCAAGAACACCGAAAGACAGAAAAATATGAGGGAAATCTGAAAAAATACTGATAATTTGCCCTTTATCAAGTTCAATATGAATTTAATTTTCCTGGCGCAGGCTGAATTTATAAGAGAATGATGCAGGGAAATGGTGTTGCGGATCTGTGGAGAATAATTGGCTTTTAGCTCCAGAGGCAGACGGGGAGGGGTGGGGGGGAGAGAAAGAGAGAGAGAGGTTGGCATCAGTGCAGCTGTGGCAGGAAGCCTGCGATGTGCTTGTGCTGATGACAAGGAGAAATAATTATTAACGGAAGAGACATAAGAGCCAAGAAGCCAATTTGTAACTGCTGATTTTGGTGTGTGTGTGTGTGTGTGTGTGTGTGTGTGTGTTCATTCACGTATTTAAGTGTAAGGAAGTTCTGGCTCATCAGTGTTTTGTTTTTAGCCTTTTATAAGAGTACACAGCAATTCAGCACATGTGACTACAATTCCTGCATATAGGAAGTACAGATGACCAATGGTAGTTCAAAGAATTTGAATATTATTTGTCTTTAGTCACCATATATCTCTAAAACGCCCGCTAGGCATTTTATTTCAGAGAGATAAACCAAAAAGGGTGCTTGGCAAAACACTTGTCTGCTTGTGTGGCCTATGTAACATTAACATATGGTGAACTAAAAGTACAGAAGGCATGACATATAATAGAACAATATAAGTATTATGAGCATGGTGGGCGACGTATGATGATAGATACCATTACCATCAAGGTAGAATGTCGACATGTATGGATCCACATGATGTGCTAGGATTGCCAAGTAACTGGTGGCATTCCGAGACTCAAGCGGTGGTATTAGTGATCCAAGCACATGCCAGGAAAACATCCCCCAAACAAGTACACTGCCAGCATCACCCTGCATTTGACCCACAGTTGTCTCTTGGAGGTGAATCTCTTGTGTTTGTTGGCGCATATGTCACAGTCCATTCACCGTATGCAGCACAAAGCTGGATTTATAGAGCAATTGACGTGCAATAGACAGGTAGAGTGCTCATTTCCAAATCCTTCCACAGCAGCAGTAACTGCATTTATATTCACACAGTAGATTGTCTATGCTTTAGTGTAAGAATCTAGACCAAAATATACTGTTTAGAAAACCTACATTAAAGATGAATCCACTTGTAAGCTCTACCATTAACAGTCCCTGGACAAGAGTCCTAACATACATTTACATACATCTGTAATAAGCTCCCCAGACAAAAATTAGGTAGTAACTTCAGGCTCCTGCAAATGGTGTAGCATCAGGATGATCAGATTATAAATAAGTGTGTGGTGTGCGACGGGATTCATAGATTGAGAAGTGGTGGTAGAGTGCAGTGAATGTCTTGTTTGATGTGTGGAAAATAGGTCATATAGCAGATGTTAATAATTAGCAAAAAGGAGTGACTGCATTTGGGAGTGCAAAAGGCCACAGTGTGAAGGAGGTAGCTGAATTTGAAGGTGTATTGAAGCATAGAGTCATACAGGTTTACCAGCATCCCAGTCTACATGTGGTTTTAAATAAAAGGGATATATATATATATATATATATATATATATA
>BRDA01061501.1:0-27972 GCA_036984385.1 Crenuchus spilurus | reverse complement strand
CCCCATCTCTCTGTTTGTGAGGAACGTCTGGCTGATCAAGTAGATAAAAACATCTTCATGGGCTTCACCTTCATCAGCCAGAAGATGAAAGACTGCAATCTACCTGGAATTAAAACAAATTAATTAGAAGCTCCACCCCTGTGTCAAAATCATCCTGCACAGCTTTGAGATAAAAAATGACCACAAGATCATTTATCTCAGTACATTAAAACAAATGGATCCCTGGAATTGAAAGAACAAAAGGGAAAAGAGGGATGTCTGAGCTCTTCGCCTGAGCTGACTTGGTGGAAGAGCTTGGGCTTATAGACCATATGTAGTCACCCAAAGCAGTCTCAAATTAATGAGAACTACTGAAATAAGCCTTTTTAGGTTTATGTTAATCAATCAATCAATCAAAATGTATTTATATAGCGCTTTTTACAATGGGCGTTGTCACAAAGCAGCTTTACATAATTAATATAAAACAATCTGAATCTAAGCCCGATATGAGCAAGCCGAAGGCAACAGGGGCAAGGAAAAACTCCCTCAAGGCTGGAGGAAGAAACCTTGGGAGGAACCAGACTCACAAAAGGGATCCATCCTCCTCTGATCAAACTACTGACACAGATTTACATCCTTAGTTAAATCTGACATTGTGTTATAGTATAAAACATTATTGATATTAATAATAGTGATCATTGTATTCATATTAGGTATCATAATTTAAAATGCAGTAGCATTAGAGCTTTAGTCCAGTGTAAGTGAGCAGCAGGTCTGATGTCAACCTCAGGAAAACCCACTTCGGAGCAGAAGGAATTGACCGCAGTAGGTGTAATGGAACTGGTGGTCTGTTGTGGACTGCAGGAGAATTCAGCCATCAAATCCCTTCAGTGGCCATTTCCTCAGAAAAGAGAGAAGAAAACAAACAGCAAACAGAAACAATTAGGATGAGTGCAGTAGAAAACATATGTGAATATTTGCATTGAGATTGCATCCGGTCGAGCTGGCTGGAAGGAAGAAAACCAGAAAGAACAGATATTAGCGTGTCATCAGACCAGACAGGTATCCATCCATATCACCATCATCAACCTCCAGCATGTTGGCACAATATCATTGAGTGTCTGAGATTTCCGCAGCTCCCCATGTTCATGAAGTCCTGTAACGACAGTAACTGGAAAGGAGAGGTTAATTACAAAAAGCTAAACTGAACAGGTGGGTTTTGAGTCTCGATTTAAAAGTAGAGACTGTGTCTGTATCCCGAACACTAGCTGGAAGATTATTCTACAATCGTGGGGCTATATAGGAGAAGGCTTTTCCCCCGGATGACGCCTTATGAATTCTCGGAACTAGTAAGAGACCGGCACCCTGAGATCTGAGTGATAAGCTCTTGCAGGTCTTCAGGGGCGAGACCATGCAGTGTTTTATATGTTAATAAAATGATTTTGTAATCAATACGATATTTAACCGGAAGCCAATGTAGGGCTGATAAGACTGGACTAATGTGATCGAATTTCCTGATTTTAGTGAGGACTCTGGCTGCAGCATTTTGAATTAACTGGAGTTTATTCAGGTTTCTGCTGGAGCATCCTGACAGTAGTGCATTGCAATAATCTAATCTTGAAGTAATAAAAGCATGTACTAATTTTTCTGCGTCAGGTAGAGATAAGGCATTTCTTAACCTAGAGATGTTACGAAGGTGTAGAAAAGCTATTTTTGTAATGTGACTTATATGCTGATCAAATGATAAGTCTGAGTCAATTATGACACCCAAATTTTTAACTGATGAGCTTAGATGAGCAGGGGAGTCAGCCAAATTTAATATTAAGTCAGATACCTTATTTAAAGCTGATTTTGGACCTAGGAGGTGGACCTCTGTTTTGTCGCTATTTCGTAAAAGGAAATTGTTCGTCATCCAGTGCTTCACATCTTTTACACAGTCCTCCATTTTCTTTAGTTTTGGTTTATCATTTGGTTTAGCTGATATGTATAGCTGTGTGTCATCAGCGTAACTATGGAAGGTAATGCCATGTCTGCTAATAACTCTGCCCAGTGGCAGCATATATAGTATGAATAATAGAGGTCCTAAAATGGAGCCTTGTGGAATTCCAAATTGCATTTTTGTATGATTAGAGGAGATATTATTCACTTTAACAAACTGGTGTCTGTCTGTAAGGTAAGACTTAAACCATGAAAGGGCTGGTCCTGTAATTCCAACCATGTTTTTTAGTATTTCTATTAGAATAGTATGATCAATCGTGTCAAAGGCTGCACTAAGGTCAAGCAGCACCAGTATAGATAGGTGGCCTTGATCTGAGGCGAGAAGGAGGTCATTTGTTATCTTAACTAAAGCCGTCTCAGTACTATGGTGTGGCCTAAAACCTGATTGAAATTTTTCATATATGTAGTTTTTATGTAAATATGAGCGAAGTTGTTGGGCCACTACTTTTTCTATTTTTGATACAAATGGCAGGTTTGAAATCGGTCTATAATTAGACAATATGCTAGGATCCAGATTTGGTTTCTTGATCAGGGGTTTTATAACTTCTAGTTTAAATACTCTGGGCACGTGACCTAGTCTAAGGGATGAATTTAAGATTGTTAAAAGTGGATTGATTATAACTGGTAAAACCTCTTTAAATAGTTTAGTTGGTATTGCATCAAGTATGCAGGTTGTGCAGTTTGACAAGTAAATGAGTTTCTCTAATTCTAGTTGTGGAAGTGGGTCGAAGGCCACTAATTTATCTTGTATGTTTATATCTACATCAACTATATCAGATGACAGACTGACTGGATTTATTAAATACAAGTTTTGTGATTTCAATACCAGATGAAAACTCAGTCCACAACAGAAATAGGTAATGTTATCATGTACAGCAGTCAATTTTGGATGAAGTATATGTATGTTTAGTATTTATATTCCACATTGTTTGTCAGACACTCCTTGGATGGATTTAGTTAAACCAGATAGCTTAAGACTACTCCTAAGAATTTCTCACTGGACAGGTTTGACTTTGGACTGACCTTGTTAAACTGAGAAGTACTGCTTTACAGAATACCCACCTGGTTAAATGCAATTTTTATTGATTTTCCAAGTGATCCACCAAATCAGATATTAGAAAAAAACATTAACTGTTGACACTTGCAAAAATTATAGCATGTTTTATGTTGAATGTCTATAATTCAGTTAAATTCAGCAAATAATTTGACAGTGCAAACTAAACACTTTAGAAAATTGCTATTTTAATTTATATTCCCTGTAGAGGATGCTGTAGAACTTATTTTCACATAGAAAATCAATTAAAACATTTAATTTGAACAGTGGTGTCCAACATTAGCACAAAGCTGTGTATATGCAGACAATGAAATAGTCAGTGTAAAAACGATTTATTTATTCCAGTGTTGGTAGTAATTTTTAAACCTTTAACATATTCATTATGAAAGAACCAGTGTAAACTTTTATTGTATTTTATTTTATATTTTTGGTGTGATCAATAATAAAAACTAGTATTTTTATATACACTACTACCAAATGGCTGAGATGTCTTTTTATGGTAAAATTATAACACAAATACTACTACTACTACTAATACTAATACTACTACTATTATAATAGTATATAGTATAATAATATTGCCAAATTTTATTTTTAAAATATTATTTTTTTTGGCTTTTTTAATTTCTTTTAATGACCTTAAAATACCTCCTACCATATCATAGTCAACCAAACATAATGTCCAAAATTACTTAACATTTATATACTTCCTTCCATTTAAAGTTAGAACCAGTTTTGTTCCAACAGTGAGGAAATACTTACAACCAATTACATATTATTTTATTACATGACATAAGACTTCAGCACATTGGATATGAAGACTTGTATTTGGATTAGGGAGTAAATTAGTCTCACAGGGAGCATTCCTCCTTAGATTTTTAGGGATAATTGCAGAAAGTGTTCTACCAAAAACCCATTGCATTATTCTTCACTGTCAGTGATTAAGAAGATTCACATTATATAGTTCAGAATCATCTTTAAATCATTCAGGTGAGTTCAGGTGAGAACTATTACAGGAAAAAGTGCCCAACTTTAGGGTTAAGAGAGAAGAACTCACACTACAGAACCTTCTGAAGAAACCTAACCTGTGTTTACCTGGAGTGCTTGCTTTGAAGGCTGTAAATTGAGTTCAAAGCAGTTGCTGATTTTGTTTTTCCGTCACAAAATCCAGGTCAGCAGACCACATAACCTTTTATAGTTCTGATGCAGAATCTTTAAGAGGGTGCTTTTCATCCAGTACAAAGCAGATAAATTGTATTACCTAATCTCTGCTGATAAGTGACAGAATCTCATTGCTGTTTCTCCAAAATGGTAACATTAGAGAGTCAGGCACTCTTAACTTTTAATGAAAGTTCACATAAAGAGCATTTCTATAGACTCTTTTATAATTAAATGTCTCAATGAAATAAGGCAACTGATGACTTAAAATAATGTAGAGAAGTAAACATAATAAAATGGAGATACATGCTTTTTGATTTGATTTGTGATTAAATATTAGCATTTTGACCTGTGACAATTAGGGTCTGATGACTGTCAAAGAATCTAAATTCTCAGAACGTTATGACATTGTTGGCTGATAGTATTCTAGAAGACTCTGACAAAGTATTGAAATAATTAAAAAGAGATAGAAACAGAAATCAACACAAAAAATGACAGTAAATCAAAATAGAAAGTTTGAACTTTGCATTGTTGATACTAGGCAAACATTAAAGCAATACAAGAAAGCAGACAATGCAATGAAAAGTATGTATTTGCTAGGCATGTCTTTCATGGTGCTTTCTTTGTCTAGATATTACTATGATACAGGCCTCAGATATTACACACCACAGTGTGAGACCACTCTGCAGGCACGTTCACAACATTTTGGCTGCATTGATACAACATTGCAGTGAAGTTATGTATGGTGATATAGCCTGGTGACATAAGGTGATTAGATGAAATACATTTATAACAGAGAAGCATTGTAACCAGATTATTGATGTATCTTGTTTTAATATAAATCCGAAAGTAGGCAGATGTAAATTCATCTACCTGTGACCATGAAACGGCAGAGTTAGTGTGAATGATCATCTGACATACTTACTGTTGTAAATCATCACACTTAGTAATCAGACTACAAGACCTCAAATCCAATACCCTGGCTCACTTAACTGCTGGAGTGTTAACATGTGGAAAAAAACACTCTGAGGTCAGTTAAGAAAGCTATAATGAGACATTACTCATATAGTAATCAGAGCAAGTGATAGATATCCTTCACTGAAGGTGGTTAAGCAGTATTCAGAATGAGTAATTATTACCCATACAACCTTTCAACACATTTGTGTGAATAAAATGTAAAAGACTTCTCCACTGGGAATTACCCAAAACCTCATATTATGTTATCACAGCACTAGTCTTAAGGTGTTTTTTTATATACAAGAGTGTGTTTTAGTTATTATGTTATATTGTAATCACAGTTTTAAATGTAAAAATAACTGAAATGTTTTGAGTTTGATACTTTATTTGCTTTAAACATGTTTTAATGAGCCAGTATCAGGGCATTAATTAGAGAATCCAAGGCTGACACCTTACAGAAAAAACAAATACCGGTACATGTTGTGGATTTAATGTTTAGACTTTCTTGTGGAACAATTGACCACATTTTTGAAAATCACATTTGAAAAACCATGTTTTTATATATGAATAAATGACATTGTCACTACTTGTGATGATGTGATCTCGTCTTCTTTACATAGTTCATGTGAAATTCATGCAACAGTCGGAATGCTGATGAGATTTAACAGCCACAGAAAAACAAATGTTTTTCCAAAATGCAGTGTTTTTGTCAACATTTAGTTAGTATGTATTTCCCAACTGTAGCCTTATATAGTAGATTAATGCAGTAGATACACAGAAACAAACAGGTGTGTGCCCAAAACATTTGCTCAGGTATTGTCAGTAGTAACATTTTTGTGGTTTTCACATTTTCTTACTTTCATTTTTTTAAAGCATTGTGGTTATCACTTTCCTGAGGTTTAGGTTTAGTTGTGACTTTCATACAAGCTGTAAACAAACAGGTGCACAGTTTCACATGAAAATAAAAAAACAGCATTTTTTTCTTTATTTTCCATTATTTCCATTATTTCATTGATGTCATCTAGTTACCTTTACTGATGAAACTGCAAGGAAGCATCTTGTACATGGTTCAAAGCATTATTGCATGAGATTTTTGAAGAAAGTCTAAATCTGCTGGTTTTATGGGGCTTTCCCTAAAGGCTCTTTGAAGTGAGGATGGAAATTAAGAACAAAACGATGAAATGTGGAGTAGGCTGGCTCTGCTGCTATGTTCTCATTCTAAGTGGGACAGGGGACATGTGAAGACACAGTAGAGTACTTCTATTCCAGTCACAAGTGCTGGTGTGTACTTATATAACTGTTTTATGCTTGTTCTCAGTTTATTTGCTTATTTTGATTAATAAGACTGAAAATCTTAGGCTAAAAATGTTTGAACTACTTAATTACTGTTTAGACTATACACAGTAAATCTGCCAGTGTTAAATAAACATTATTAGAGTTAAATTAACACTGAGGGTGTCAAAATGTAACACTCCCAGTGTTAATTTAACTCTAATACTGTTGATTTAACACTGGCAGAGTTACTGTGTATGTTCACATTGATGCTGGTTTGAAGTCTTTCAGATCAGTGACTGTTAACCCATGCTTTGATGATTAGAACTTTCCAGATTGACTCTAACTAAAAGTCTCATATTTAAAGACTTGTTTTTGTCATCTTCACAACTGTGTTATTTACACTGTAAATCTGCCAATGTTATATCAACACTATTAGAGTTAAATTAACACTGAGAGTGTTACATTTTGACACCCTCAGTGTTAATTTAACTCTAATAGTGTTGATTTAACACTGACATATTTACTGTGTAGACATCTGCTCTTGATACTTCAGTTCTCATTGAGCCTTCATGATGACATTGATAAGCTAAGGAGAAACTTAGTCATAAGTGCAAAGAACTTTGCTTCCCATGACTTTGAGAGTTAGAACATGTATGATTAGTTCGTCTCCTACAACAAAACATGGAATGGCCCAGGTATTTGGGAATTAATATCTTTAGAAAGATTAATCACTCTTAGAACGCTTAAAAACATTTGCTGCAGTGTGATCTTAAAAGTGTGATGACTGAAGACACTAAACAGTAAAGTGGGACACCCACATGCTAAGGCACAGGCATGAAGCCACAAATCTAGGTCAGAGATTCTAAAAAAGAGAACACCAAATATGAGAAAAGCTGCAAAGCGAAATGATATCAGACGTCTGCACGGAATGGTTGGTGACGGTTGGAGCGCTTCTTGCTTATGATGTTCTGGTAAAGAGTAATTTTTTAACCTCTTGCTTTATCAGAGACAATCCAAGATATAAGCGACTTTTGAGTGCACATATGGGTCAATTGACAACAACAAAGAGAAAGATAATCATTTCATCAGAGAAGGAAGAAGAAAAGAGATATGGTAAGCCTCTGTGGTGATGACTTCTCTGTAGACATTTTTTTAAAAGAAAGCAAGAGTGAAAAAATAAAGAGTGATGTGTTATGCCTCGTATAATGTTATTTGTCAAAGAGAGACAGAAGAAGACAATCATGACATGGATTTCCTCAGAAAAGCTGTGCGGCTTGTCTTTCTTTTGCAACTCGCCTGCAAACTGGGAGGTGAGTGAATTTGGTGTTCTATCTTTTGTTACAGCTTTGAGGTAATTAGTGGATATCTTTGTAAAAGTTCGCTTTGCTATTATTTGGACTAACTATTGCTCTTTTTTATAGACTGTTATGTGATCAGGTATAGCTGCAAGTTGACAGTGGATAAAGACAACATTCCTTTGGGTTCCAACTTGACTGTGCACTGCAGGTTTAACACTGAACAGTGTAACAGATCATTTATCATAAAGCTCAATGATCAGATTATTCTGGAGAAAATTGGCTGTTCCAGTGTGACAACGCAGATCATTGTCAGCCAGCCAAAGTTCATGCTACGCTGCCTGGAAAAGAAGGAAGAAAAGCTTCACTATATGTGTGGACGAGACATCGTGGCTGACCGTATGTTGCCCTTTTCATTTTATTATTGCTGTTTTTATTATATTTCACTGATATTTCACCACATTTACAGTCTTAAAAATAAAGGAGGAAATTGATTCTTTAGAGCATCAACGTATAAGCACCACTTACGGTTCTCAAAGAACATTTCCATGGATGAATACTTGCAGAACAGTTTATAAGAACGTTTCAAACCATTTTAGTTTTATTTTGAGCTGTGTGTTCCAAACCAAGAATCATTTAAGAACCTTTACTTTTTATTATACAACAAGTGAAAACTCGTTTGAGTTGATTTTCTGGCATTTATTTTAGTGAAGATTAAGAGAGGAGACATTGGATCAGCTGCAGTCAAGGGTATGGTTCAGAATGTTAAACCAGTATTTAAAGTCCCTTCAGAGATAAGTGCAGAGTCTTAATTCCTTTATCCAACACAGCTGGTCTCACTTATTAGTTATGTACGTTAAGCTCTGTTAGGATCTGTGTGCTGGATTTAAAACTGCTCTGAGAAAGATAAATATATTGCAGGAGATAACATTGTTTAAGTCAACATGTCTTTATACACAGTCATTACTCTGCAAACATTCATATATGAATGCGTTCATAGATGTGACATTTCCACTAAGTGCTTATTTACAAATGTAAACTTTAGATAAGATAAAAGATACATATATATATATAAGGATAAAAATGCATGTTCTCTTTGTTAGAACAAGAATGAGTGAATTTTTAATATTCTGCCATATCTTTTTTCATATTTTTCTCCTGATAGCTAATGAAGTTAATGTTGTAATGTCTGAGATTTAAAAAAAAAAAAAAGTTCAGAGAATATGAACGTTTGTTATGCAGCATAGCTGTTCAATGATCAATTCATGTAAAATATTGCTTACAAATTAATCACACTAAAAATTTGAAAGTGATGATGTCTTAATCATATACTTCATGTGCAACTGTTCCTGTAAACATCCATTATATCCTTTTGGGAAATTTGCATTTGTAACATTTTATTCTATATAGACCAAATGGTCTCAGCTACACTATGTCAGTGTACTGAAGCCTTAGTTGTGTGAGACTGCATGATGTTGCAATATTATTTAAATGTCAAATGATTCAAAACAGTATCATCTTACAGTAATTGCCTTACTTCTAAAATGAAACAGCAGGGCACTCTTATCTAAAATAAAAATCAGTTTAGATTTACTAGGGCCCCTTAAGTAAAACCTAGATACAACAATAGTGAATACAACTGTTCACTGACACATAACATCTGTGATCTGTGAAAAAACAATGCATACACCTCTGATTTTACATTAGCCTAACTGCATGAACGTGCTTATGAAATGACATGTGAACACCAGAATTTTCTCAGTTTTGGACTTTTGGGCTAGTCTGTTGACATGTCTGCATCTTGGGTCCACATGGAAAAAACTTCAGACTTCACAAAAATGAAAAAATCTGCAGTAATCAGTTGGCATAGAATGAGTCATAGTACCGCTAAGAATTGTAGGTCATTCTCATAAAATAACACCATATGCTGTGCACTACTTGCAGAGTATAGCTCTGAAAAAGAAACAGTCAAGTTTTTCAGTGGTTATCAGTGGAAATCAGAGTCTCTGTGACAGCTCAGATGTGGCGGACATTGCAAAATCAACTTCGATAGACAGCATCCTTGCTTGCTTTTTTGTAATGAACATGAAAAAAAAACCTTAATATTTGGAGCAAATGTATTGCTCCAGACAAATTTGTTAGATGGGGTTCAACATGTTTGGTGTAAACCTGGTCAGGACTGACAGATTTTATGCATAATCCCAACAGTGAAGAACTAAAGTGCTCCACCCCACATATACTGAGTGTGCATTCTGCTTAAATACTATATACTGAACACAAATGTTACACTGTGTCTAAGCTTCCGCTGCTAACTATAGTACCCTAACATACTAAGATATCGCTTCTGCAGTACATTGTGCAATATTTTATTTTAGTTATTTTATTTTATATATATTTTTAGTTTTATTTATTTAATCGTTTTATTTTTCTCAGATTCATGTTTTTCTTAGTTTATTCTTTTTTTTAATCACACTACACACCAAGCTTAGGAAACTAGATTTATTTCTATGTTGTCATGTGGTTTGAATGATAATAAAGCTGAGTCTTAGTCTGAAAAAATAAAAGTGGAAGTTTGATGAAACAGGGCTGTATGAGTGGTTTTGGTGAACCAACATTTAATAATGCCTGTGGGTATAAAAAACATACTGGCTGACAGGATCACAAGTCTCCAAAAGCTTGTCAGAAGAGGAAATTCCAGTATGATAATGATCCAGAGCACTCTGCCAAAATCATGTGTTTCTAAAGATGATAAAAGTGAATACTATGACACCTCACCCTAATCCAGTAGATCTATTTTGGAGTATTTTACAGAGGAAGGTAGAACAACATAACCAGCAAAGAGCAGCCATAAAATATTATCTCTGAAAAAGGACAGAACATCTCTTTGAGAATTTGTGTAAAACAGGTATCCTACTTCCCCAGGAGTGTTGAGTCTGTCATTAAAAATAAAGATGGACAGGCCCAGCAGGCAAAGACGCTACCACTATGACCCGAGGATCGCGAGTCCAAATGCAAAAAAAAATAATTGGCAGTGCTCTCTCTGGGCTCTCCCTATCACTTTCACATTGATATATCCACTGGCTCAGGCGTCTACTGATTGGTCCAATCAGAGCTGGGGACCCTGTGTGCCTTCCTCCGAGCAATTAGGCTCTCCAGTGATGATGAATCAGCAGTGGTTTGAAAAAGAGGTGGTGGCTGCATCACACGCAACAGAGGAGGCTTGTGCTTGCCTGCATCCTCTGAGAGTCAGGGACATTGCAAAGTGATGGGGAGAGGCCTAACGGAGGGGATGGGCTAATTGGCTACCACTACATTGGGAAGGGAATAAAATTGGCAAAAACCTAGAAATACATTATAAAAAATAATCATAATAATAATAAAAAAAAAAAGATGGACATACAAATTAAAGATATAGTAATGAAAGGTGCACTGACCTCTGTTGTACTGAGTTCCTACTCTGGGACCTGTATTTTAATATGTAATATATTTGAAATGTTAGTTTTTAATATTATATAATACCTACTGTTCAGTTTAGAAGTAATGCAATTATTGTAATGTGAGAAGATAGCAGTTTGAATCATTTGACATTTACGTGATATTTAAGTGTTTATGTGTTATGGTTTTAAGTTGAGTTTAAGGTTTCGGTCTGCTTAAGAAGGAAAACATAAGTGACATCAATCAGGGGAAAATGGGAAACATAACAGTACCTAATTTTTTTTTTTCTAATTTTTTCTTGTTTTTGTTCAGTTATTCATTCTGATCATCCTTTAAAGGGTTTGTTCAAGTTAAATACCCTGTTAAAATACCCAGTGTAGCTGCTATCTCCTGCTGACTAAAACAGTTTGCACTATACACGTAAACCAATTCCACAGTGTCATAGAATAACCTTTGATTTGAGAGTTACCATGCAGATGTTCCATGCATATTTTAGTGCTGTCTTTGTTGTAACACAACTGATTCATCTTAGCTGCTCAGCAACAAGCCCTTCCTGAGTCTGGTGTCATGCAGCATTCAAATACAACTAATACCTCAGAATTATTTATCTCCAAATAAGAACTAAAAAAAACACCATAACCGGGAATTCCTCCTCAGAAATTTGGGTCTTCTCAACACTGAATGTAGTGTTATCAAATCAACATGTGAACAGTAATACAGAAGCACTGCTCAACTTTTAAATAAGGTTTGCTTAAATTTTACAGTAGATAATCTTTAACATTGACCATACAGTTGGCTTTGAGAAGTTAACTGGCGACCTTTAGGTCCCAAACACACATCTCTAACATTTAGGCCATGGCTGGGCTTTGGTCATGTCTCCCCTCATTTGTTTTTTATTTTCATTTTAATACAATCTTTATGGTATTACCATTGTGGTTTTTGTAAGTACTCTGATACGTAAAATCATATCTTTGTGATGAAACAGTTGTTTTTTGGACCACTAAGAGAGTAGCATTGTATATTTTTTTGGAAAAGACACTTTTTAATGTGAAAAAGGTTGAAAATGACGTGATTTTAAGCTCCAACTTACAACTTTCATTGTACGTTGAACACAGCATTAGAGAATGAAGAAGCTTAAAATGTTTGACCCATGACCTGACTTGAACCACTGCTCTACAAGATCACTGAAATGTAGGCACTTAGATTATTTTCTTCTTCTTTAAACTCTTTGTAGAGATTCCAAATACACCACATATCAAACTGATCGGATTCAGTAAAGGCTCCATGTCTGCTACCATCAACTGGCAGAGCTCAGATAATATGGATCTTCTGGAGCCCAAACTGCGGTTCAGGAGAACATCTGACACTCCAAGCTGGGTAAGAGCTTACTGTTTTGAATAGATTTTCCTAAACAGGAGCTCATGCTAATGCCAAGTGTTGTGACTAATGCCATAGCTTTAGTTTCTACTATGAACATTAGGAACCTGCTTTTAAAGTTACATGCTACAGAGGAAATAAACAGGATGCATCTAGTTTTACTGCCTATGTTGATATAATAACACATTAAGACCTCACCTATTGACCTTTCAGTCTGAAAGGTGGCTATAAAGTTTCTTAGAAGTAATGCCATGAAAGAGCTAGCTTTGGGTCCCTAAATAACCTTTCAGAATGACTACTTTCATCTCATTTCCTGCACCATATCTGCAAGCTAAGAAGCAATTCAAAAGCCTTTTATTTATAAAATGGGTATTTCACATTATTGCTATAGTGGATCACTGATCAAAGCAGGATTCTTTTAATTAAAGAAGCTGTTATTCATTGTATCTCATCAGATGGAAGGAAATGTGACCCAGCTTCAAAGAGGACAGCTACAGATGCTGCATGATTTAGAACCATTTACCTCTTATCAGTTTGAGCTCAGAGTCTGCACAGTCTCACTGAAGTTCAACTGCAGTTTATGGAGTCATAAAGTCAGCAAATGGAGCCCTGGACAAGGTAAAGGTGACTGCTCACAGTCACATTAGAGCTCTGCTTTGTCCACATTTGGAGAAAGTATATATATGCATTTTTCACCAAGCAGTACCACCACATACGTTAAGAGTCAAGTGAAGTTTGTGTGAAAGTTTAGTGTCAAAATCTTAAAAGTAGAGTATGTGATAATCAAATCAAATTTATTTATAAAGCGCTTTTTACAACTGAAGTCACAAAGCAGCTTTACAGGGTCAGTAATAACAAACACCAAATAATTTATCCCTAATCCCTGGTGAGCAAGCCAACGGCGACAGTGGCAAGGAAAAACTCCCTCAGAGCTGAAGGAAGAAACTTTGGGAGGAACCAGACTCACATGGGGGACCCATCCTCCTCTGGTCAACTAATTATAAGTTTGTGATAAATCATAATCATATTATGTTGTAATGCTCAGGTGAACTGATACGGTGACAGTAGTGGGACAGTAATGATGATGATGACAGTGGTAGCAACGATAACAGCCAGAAAGTCCATATGAACTCCAATGTGGGCAGTAGAGAAGGGCATCTGGAGCAGGTCACAGTGGTTGGTTGTTGGTGGGCAGCTGATCCAGGGAAGCATCATGCAGAGAATAGTAATGGGTGGGCAATCACTCACTTGGAAAAAGACAAAGATAGAATTAGTTCTGTTTGGATTTATTTCAGCCCTCCTTCTAAAGCCACTCTGTTAAAATACAGGGATACATGACTGGTCTACTCACACAGAGAGAGCATTTACAACACTATTCAACTACATTATCTGATTCACATGTAAAAAAAAAAATTACTAACATTATCATAATGCAGACATCATCAATCATTTGCACACATTATTATATACGAGATAAACACAGCCAGCTAGCTAGCTTACAGCTTTACAGAAACAGCTAAACTGACTACATAAGTAATAAAATAACAAATCCCCCCATGCACAAAACAAATGAGATAATTACCTGTTTAGTAAAAAAACGGCTTTTGCATCACTTTACAAGCCTTTTGTTTAGGAATGCATGCACTGTAACATTCTCTGCAGTGAGTGTTTGTACGGTTGTGTAGTCTCCATACATGTGTACAGGTGTGTAGGTGAGATGAGGTAGGTAGAAAGTCAAACAGGCATATAGACCATCCAGTCATTTCATTCAGTCAGAGTGAAATGACTAGACAGGGTTTTTACTGTCATGTGGCCTATATAGAAAACAACTTTTTCTTTATGTCCTCAAAGTATTTGGTTTTTAGTTTACTCAAATCAGAGTGCAAAGAGTATTTGATGATATATAACAAAAACTGTTTGCAAGACAAATCACCTACTCTTTTCTTCGAAGTGGAGTAACATTTAAACATCAACACACTGATGATAGGGAGCCCTGGACTGCAGCCCCTAAAACCCATTACATTAATATGGCCCAATAATAATAATAATCCAAAGTGTTTGAGCTTGATTGTTTTCTGTTTCGATTCCTCAAATGTAATACTTAAATATATGCATTTGTTACTCTTCCTCAGCACCCATACGAAAGCTTGATGTGTGGAGAGTCATCATCAGAAATGAAAACACCAGCACACAGAACGTGACCCTGTTTTGGAAGGTCAGTATTGCATCAGGCACATATGGAGAGCAAAAAATAAATAAAAAAACAAGCTCATGATTTACATCCCAGCATCCCTTTGTCCTTTCAGATTCTCCTTTATTCCATAACTCGTCACCTGTTTTGCTGTCTTTAATTTAGCTGATATAACTCTACTTCTGTTTCTTTACTTTGTTTCTCTTGATTAGTCTCAATTAACAGTCAACACATGGGAAAAAATGATTGACTGGCCCCTTTTTCCAATAAATTATGATGGTGTGCCCTCTAGAACAAGAAAGATTGATAATCTGTCTTAATGATTTCCCTTAGTTTGTTGCCTTCCCAATATAAAAGGGCACATTAAGTGTCCTCTATTGCACCCCTACTAGACAGTGTCCCAAAGTGAGCCCTTTTTAGGAAAGAAAATGTGAAGCAGTGCTGTATAGGGTTCTCCTATAATTGCACATGATGAAGTGTTCATGTAGGTTCTCCTCTAATTGAGAAGTGCCCTTCCAGTGGGGAAAATGTTAACTTTTTATTTTTTCACCCCTGCCCTTTAAACATCCTGTGTCCGCCACTGCCAGCACAACACACATTAACACACCACCACCACTTCACTGAGTGCTGTGAAAGATTCATCAGCCAAATAATGCTTGCTCTGTGCTGGTCCTGTGGTGCTCTTGACCACTGAACAGCAGAATGAAAGGATAACCAAGTATAAAGAGAAAGAGATGGAGTCTGTAATTGCAGAACTACAAAATGCACCTATATGGTCAGTGGATCTGATAACATGGACAATGAGTGTCGATACAGGATGTTGGTTTTAATGTGCGTATAAACAGGGGTTAGACAATGAAAGTGAAACAGCTGTCATGTTAGTGTGGGAGGTTTCATGGCTAAATTGGACCAGTCTGGTGGCCAATCTTCATTAATTTCACAGTGCACCAGTAAGAGCAGAGTGTGAAGGTTCAGTTAGCAGGTACGAGCACAGTTATATAGTATATTACAATGCACACAACATTATGGTGACATACCAGAGTTAAAAAGAGGACAAATTGTTGGTGCACGTCTTGCTGGCGCATCTGTGACCAAGACAGCAAGTCTTTGTATCTAAATATTATTGAGCCACTTTGGGGTGTTTTGGAGGAGCGAGTCAGGAAACGGTTTCCTCCACCAGCATCACGTAGTGACCTGACCACTATCCTGCAAGAAGAATGGCTTAAATTCCCTCTGACCACTGTGCAGGACTTGTATATGTCATTCCCAAGATGAATTGACGCTGTATTGGCCACAAAAGGAGGCCCAACACCTACTAATCAATTATTGTAGTCTAAAACCAGGTGTTTCAGTTTCATTGTCTAACCCCTGTAGTATACAGTATATATAAGAAATCCTAACAGTCAGCCTCTTTTAATCAAGTACATGCTTCATTTCCTCTTTTCTCTTCAGTCTTCTAAATTACTGATCAACTGATAGAGACTGATCTCACTCACGTACACACAGTATTAACCAGATTACTTTAAGCCTTAACTCAGCTCTGTCTAATAGGAAGTAAGGGACATTCGTACTTCACAATCCAAACTTTCCAGCTTGTATCCAAACATATTATGAAAAAAGTATTCTGTGTTGTGGACTGTCTGGGTCTGAAAACTGTTAGAACTGCAGGAACAAATCACAGCATCAGAAAACAAAGTAGAATAAGATTATTTTTCATGTCAACATCCAAATAATGTTAGCAAAAATATATTTAATAATTTTTTTGTATTAATTTTTATTTAATGGATATAGATAATAGTTTGTTTTGTGTGATTTGAGTTGGTATTATGCTGTTAAAATGCTGTTAATGGCTGAGAGAGAGAGGCAGATGGTTGATCTTCAAACAAGCCCCCAAACACAGTGAAGTCATTTTTTAATATTTAACCATCTTGTACACACAACCTCTCAATGAGGACCTGAATGCAGCAAATGTTCAATAACTAGTAAATATGACTTTGCTCTGTTTGGATGCTTGTTGGAAGATTCACCAACCACAAAACAAACAGGAGAATAGTAACAACAGATGTGATTAAAGACTGAATTTGCACATTTATAGACACATACATTCTGACACTTCTCACAGGAATGTTCACCATTGTCCCTGGCTGGCAGTACATGTATGCAGTATGTCAAACTCATGTATCATCTAGAATCCTGAGTTTCCCACTTGTAAACATGACTTCATTAGTTTTGACAACTGAGTGCAAGTCACTTATTGTGTGTCACTCTGCACAGCTTGGCAGTTTAACAGATCATTGAAGTCATACATCATCCTGTAGTTGGCATCATGCCCATATTAGGAACAAGAGGGAATAAGGATTGGAGTTTTAGTAAATGGCCTTCAACAGACTCTGCAAAGGATAAAAAAGTTCCAAACCTGAAAATTAAGGAGTACAGGAAGGAAAGCTTCATTTAACAGTTTTAACACAGCCACCGCCTGTTTCGAAGCCAGTTTAGACTGCTGTTGAAGGTCAACTTAATCTGCAAAAAGGAGTTTTGTTTCAAAGCACTCTTATCAAACACAGATATTTATTTACACTACCATTCAAAAGTTTCACTCAAAATTGTCCATGATTTATTTATGATTTTTTTCTAGCTTTGTGGAGACTAAAATCTGCAGATGTCCAGATAATCGTCTTTTTAGCTCAGTTTTGGGGTCTCAAACAAGTTGTTGACAGTGAGCTTAAAGGTTTTAGTACAGCAGTTGACTCTGAACATGAAGTATAACACATACGTTGCACAAGGCATCACGGGATTGGGGGGAAAATGTGGGTATTCTAGAATGGGAGATATTAGTCCATAAACTACCTCAATAAATACTCTTTATCACTAGAAGAGGAGATTTTAGTTAATCAATGACCTCAGTAAACACTATTTATCAATGGGAGATGTAATAGAAGCATTTTTCAATTAGAGTATTACCTTGAAAAAAAATAGTTATTCAACATTAGTGATATAGCACTAATGGGAGCTTGAAACACATATCCACCATATTCCTATATCCTATTATGCCTTGTACAAATTATTAAACTTCCAGTTGAGAGTAAAGAGCCGTAGTAATGCCTATAAGCTCAGTGTCAACAACTTGTGACAGAAAGTTATTACACTCTGACAGTTATTACACTCATCCTACCTACTGTAAATAATAGGCACATTGTCTATATACTTGTCCTCATATACTATGTGTATACTGCATATACTATGTATATTGTGTACTGTATATTGTGTATAAATTAAATGCACATTGCCTGTATATTGTGTAAAATACTAGAGAGCAGCAGCTAGAAACAAACTCCTTGTGTGTATCAACATACTTGGCCAAAAAATCTGATTCTGAAACCACAACTGAACTTCTAGCATAGAAGATTGAGTATCTGGAGCAGCAACATTTGTGGGTTTTGTCACTATCTTTAGAAATAAAAGCGAGTAATTTAATGGGTGGTATTGTGAAGCAATAAGAAACAAATGCCAATTGTGCCCTCTACTGTATAAAAAGTGCACTGAAAAGGAAATATTTGCATAGCTTTAACATAGTGCACATTAACACATATGTGGTATGTATTACATAGTATTTGCCTAGTACTACTATTGAATATACAGACTTTACTCAGTCATTTAACCTCAGTGAATATTTTAATATTGTATTAATATGTTAACATAGCTCTTTTCTTGCATTTGTTTTTTGCATTAATTTTTATAAATAAACATAACAGACAGCTTCTAAACTAAAGTTTAAATTTCACATACTTGTGGCATGTCACATTTACACTTTTACAGTTCTGTATAGTTGAGTCACTGGATTGTAGGTCAGAATGTTGGCACTAATCTCAATAGCCATGCTTGGAACAACCATTAATGAGAACCCCGTCCTACACCATTCACTAGCCTCAGGTGCCTACTAACATTTTGCTTGTCTGCAGGCGTTTACCTCAGAAGATTATAAAGGTGATCTACTGGGTTATGAGGTGATGTATAAAGAGAACAACACCAAACACACTCTAACCTGCTCAGCAGCTGCCAACCAGTATACACTGCATCTGCTCCTGGAGGTGACAGAGGTGAATGTTAGTGCTGTTACTTCAGCAGGGAACTCTCCACCAGCTCCTGTGAACCTGATTTACACAGGTGAGAAGAAATTAATGAAATACTGGCATGTGCAGCACATGAGGTTTATAGCCTAAGACTAGTAGTTAACTGGACCCGCATTTCACTTCCTTGCTTTCATAAGTACATAACTTACAGTTCTGTAATAGTTACTAATCAATAAATCATAGTTATTAAACAATTACCATATAATTCATATCTGAATAATAAGTCTACGGTTTAAGGGTTGCACTGTTACTTTCAGAAAGCTAGTCAAATACCAGTAGAGCAGAAAGTGACACAGTTGAAGCTTGGACGGCTTGATTAGTCTGATTCAACATATCTATTTGATTATTGCTTATATTCTTTATTAAAATATTCTTAGTGAAAAATACTCTGAAGTTTAGGTCTGCGGAGGTTCAGACATGTAAAAGAGAATAATACAAATGTATTTGCAGATTTTAAGCACACACAACTTTTCATACAATTAAATTCAAATAAATATCAGAATTATTTGTTTGTTTTTTGCAACCTAAAGATGACTTTAGTAGTTTAAGCAGTTGTACAGTCTGTAAAATCCATAGTTAGATTGTGGGCAGAAAATGAAAAAATGTTGGCCTTAGAAGGCTGAAACTTTTTGGATTGTATGTTTGTATAATTTCATATATGAGTTATATGTAAAACAGTATAAGCCTTTTCCCTGAAAAGTTAGGAAACTTTCTAAAAATGCAATGAAAATCTGTCATTTCATTATCATACCTATAAAATCTATAATTTATTAATTCACTTGAACAGATACATATATGTGTTTAACAGACAGAAGAACAAGGATAAGGTTTTCAGTGATGAACTTGACAGTGATGCTGGCAATACACTCAAAACAGCTAAGACAGAGACATGTTTATCACTGGGTTACTTCACATTTTCTTTTAATGATGCTTTTTAATAATTTGGGAATTGAAGATATCAGTTATCGTAGTTTTGCAAGTAGACTTTTTGCCCATTTTATTTATTTATTTATTTTGATTTTGATTTTTTTTTTACTTTTCATTGATAATAGTCTGGACTGTCTTTTTCATCTTTGGGATCCGGCAACAGTTTTTCCCAAAAACAAGCTGAAACGTGGGCCTATCTGATTAAAGAACATGTTTCCACTGCCTTTCAGTCAGTATCAGATGAATTTGGGTCTAGAAAATTCACCCGTGTTTCTCCACAAGATTAACCCCTTAATGCCTGAATTTATATAGCTGTATATGAAAAAATGTTTTTGCCTTTAAGTAGATGGTAAATATTGTTGAGATTATTAATTTAACTTTTGCACAAAAATAAATAGAAATTTTTGTATGTTGCAAATTTGCAACAACAGGCAATATGGTCTATTTGAGGTAAATTTGGTATGTTGCAAATTTGCTACAGCAGGCATAATGGTCCATACTAAGATAACAATAACAGAGTAATATAACAGTGAAAAAACTATGTTTTATTTATTCACCCAACAGCAGGCATTCAATAATAAATATTACCACCAACACCGATTATTGTCACCAACACAATACACACAAATACTAAAACTAGAAATAAGTCCGCCACTTTGCGATCCCACTAGAAACAAGTGCTTGTCATAGGTTCCTAGGTCCGTAGCGAATATGCACTAACAGGCATTGGGGGAATGCAGGCGCTTTCTTGGCTGGTTGATTGAATCAAACGGTTTTTTTGCATATTTGCAACAACAGGCGTTAAGGGGTTTGGCTTCCTCTATTCATAATACAGTTTCTTAAACAATACCTCCTGAGAGGTCGATGGTCACTCAGCAGTTTCCACCCTTGGCCTTTATACACTGAGATTTCCCCTGATTCCTTAAATAATTTCATGATATTATGAACTGTATGACCTCAATTCTTTCCAATCTTGCACTGAAAAACAACTTTTTGGAGTGTGTTGCAGAAATCAATTTCAAACCTTGTTTATATTTAACAGTTAATTTTATAATTGAACACTTTTATTAGCCTTTTTGTCTGTTAAATAAAGATTCAAGTGATTTACCTCATTACAGATTTCAGTTTATATACTGCATTTCTTTGTATTACAACATTTCTGGAAATGGGGTTTGCAGAAGAAAGATGAAAGAGTTGCTAAATAAAACCAAACAAAATGCATTTCTGTGAATTTTACAGGAAGAGCAGCTCCAGCAAAGTACATAATCCAATCAGCAGATGGCAGTATACATTTGGCCTGGAACTCATCTCAACTCTCATACAGTAATACCTCAGAGCAGGTGTTGGGTTTTGTAGTGGAGTGGCGATGCAGCTCATTGGACGTGCATTGGAAAAGAATAGGAAAAGACCAGAACACAGTGTTTATTGATGGTAAGAAAAAGATCACCAAAGCCAACACATGCGGTCTTTGTATTATGTATTACTGACCGCATAAGCATTCTTTTAACAAGTACACAATACAGGTGTAAAAATAAACAAATGTAATTAAAACTGTATCACTAATACCCCTGTCTGATTTACCATCTTTGTGAAAACCACTGACTACGATCAGAGGACTCTGGATATTATTTCTCTTGAGTCAGTTATACATTTTCAAGGCTTTTTGGCTTATTTTGTTATAATAAGTTGAATTGGAAAATATGTGCTTGTGTTCTATACACTGTGATATCAGAATATTATCACCACCTAGTGGAAATAACCACCCTTGGTTTAGAGTGTTCTGACTCCTGACACTTTCCTCATTGTTCCTGTGTTCATTGTAGAAGTTACCTGGTCCACTCTGGTGTGTCGATTTCTCTGTATCACTCACCAGGTCTTCGTTGCCCTCTGGCATCAATGGCCCGTGGGGCATCACTGTTATGCTGTTGGGAGGCACTCAATGTAGGAGTAGTCTAAGTTCACATTCACTACAGCAACTCTAGAGCATCCAACAAAGTTACTGGTTTCTGATATGCTTCCTCCCTTCAGCTGGTACCCTATTGCCATGCCCTTTTAGACATCATTTAAATCATGTTCTTCGCCCATGATCATAATGTTGCACCTGTCACATGGCAAGTGAGACATCCCACACTAAGTTCATTCCAAACCATGGTGGTCATAATATTTTTTATATGATTATATATACTACTACAGCAGGTGTTCTTGTTCCTATACAAAGTTAATGCCATTAAATCTACTCTACTATTAACTTATTTCAGGTACACCGCCTTGTACAGTCTCTCTACATGTTGAGCGCACTGAAGGAGTGTTCAGACAAATCCAGTGGAAAATTGAAAGTATGTTCATCAAATTTTATCCTGCATTTACATATATATATATATATATATATATATATATATATATATATATATATATATATATATATATATATATATATATACTAACCTTTGCTGGTTATATGGGCATGACAAAAATAGTCTGACCAGGTCATCGTAACTGATGGCTTTCTGTATTTGGATACTGGGCCGGCTATGAATTAAATACAAAACATGAGCCAAGTTCTGTGTGGTTAAATGCTTTCAGGTGCAAGTGCACATGCAAAAGAGTGTGTGAGTGGGAGGAGGGGGTGTGGGAGGGTGTGGGAGGAAGGGTGATGTGGTGATCGAGCCTAACAAACATTGGTGTATGCATTTATTCATACACTACTACATCTACAGTGAGTTTGTTGTACTGTATAAAGCTCCAAATGCCCAAAACCTTATCCTATAAAATCTATAGGCAGTGCTTATATGGATAATGGAAGGACTTTACCTGTATTTGATCAACAGAAACAAACCCACAATGTCACAGCAGGTTTTTCCACCATCTATTGAAAAAAACTTTACATCCACTTCCAGTAACTTGCACCTGTGAATCACCCGCCTGAAGGCAGTACTGTGTAGTTATGTCTTGTCTACATACAATGAATGAATATACATACAAGAAAATGGCCTTCTATATTATTGCATGATGATAGCATTTGAAAGGTCTTTTATAACCTTATATATACACATACATACATATACATACACACACAGTATATATACAATGGTGTGTGTGTATTTATGTATATATAATATATATATATATATATATATATATATATATATATATATATATATATATATATATATATATATGGTCATATACTGTTGGATGGAAACCCATATACAAGTTTCACATTGTAAGGAACATATTTTTAGTACGGTTTATTTTGAACAGAGATATGATTATGTGGGTAATGGGAAACAATGCTTCACACCTTATGGGGCAGGCCCAAATGGCACACTGGGCTGAAACTGAAAACTATTCATTGGTGAGTTTTGCTTCACAGGTGCAAGAACATAGTAATTTCTATGTTTGTGGCAAGGGCACTTAATACAGTATGATTTAAGATTAGTCTGGAAGTGGTACACCTCTTCCTACTGTAAATATCTGCTACAATATAAGAATCATGCAATCTGAGTAATTGTTGGATTGCATACTGCTATGTTTTTTGATAGCTAGCTCCTCACTGCAGTTCTAATGTTTCAAAGTGCTACATATGACTAAGTCAGTAAGGTGCTATTTTTTAACATGTGGTTTGACATGCAGCAGGAAGTAGGGTCAACAACGGAAGATGTGTGGCTCTGTACAAATGTTCTTTTACAAACTAAGAGCTGTTCCAGTTATGCCATTGACATCTGTCAGTTTACTATTGTCAGAAATAAGCTCATAAGTTTGTTTACAAATGATGTCTTGTGTAAAGACTTGTTCCATGAGAAAAGGCACTAAAAACATTGAGGTGTTCTTGATGTCTTCCATGCTTCAGTAATCTTAGTAAACATCACTTTTGTAGACCAGCTTCTCTTGGCCTCTGCGTCCCCTGGGATATGGTGTGTGCAGAGCTATATCAGCTACTACACTAAGCCAGTCATAAATAGATCACAATTTTCAGTTCCTCCACATTCACATGAAGAGACACTTTCTAAACAGCTTAGCAGTTGGCATGTAAATGCTATGAGAGGAACCTTCAGCAAAAGTAACATAGACTGTAAAGCCAGAATACAACTGAGTGCAATTCAATTTTATTGTCATTATACTAACATAGGGCTTTACAGTACAACAAAACACTTTTAGGCTAAATGTCTGGCACAGTAATACATGCAGTACATACACAGAATAGTAGTACAAGACAATGTGCATAGACAGTAAGTACAATAGACAATAAATAAATGACAAAAAAGCTATAAGAGATTATTATAACTATTCTGACAGGTGTAGCCCCATTTCTCCAATAATATGGATTATTTTACTAACAATCTAAAATGATATGTTATCTATCAGTCCATTCTTTTGAGAAATTTAGCTAGATATAGAAAACAAATTGCTGTGAAGCAACAAATTTTCTCAGTTTGAGATGCTCTGAAAAGGCAATTTATATAAAACAATTATAATTTCACTGAGACAGTGTATTATCTTCATTCTTCATCTGGCTTGACCTAACTGAAATTCAGATCCATTCTCAATATGCTGCCTTCTTCTTCTAAACTTTATTAAATAATGACAGGTTTCCTTCATTTAAGATGTTAGCATAAAAGCACACACTCTAATAGATGCTTCTTATGCTGTACTTGCAGAGACCACAACTGACTCAAAACCCAAAAATAACAATAAGAACAGACCCACAAATTTGGAAACGCATCGCATTGTGTCTGCTCCGAATCCTGCTGCAGAAAGGCCTGAGGGTAAGGTGCTCCTTTGTCTCTGGAGAGGCATGTATAGAAATGTGGTATTAGTTAGCTTTTCTTTGAGCAGGATTTTTACCTCTCTTGCACTGAATGGGTATTATTGTAGGGTATTATTCATAAGGCTACATGTCCCCTGCATAAGATTATCAGAATTGAGGTAAACTTGCATTATTTATAACGGTTTATTCAAAAGAATATCATTTGTCATAGGTCACATTTGGCAGTTTTGATCATGACAGTTGATGTCTATTGAAATAATAATAATAAATAATAAAAAATAATACTGAAAAGTCTTAAGAAAACATTTCTCTATAACATTCTTTATACCTGTTCAATGTTAAATTTAAAGTTGTGAATTAGGACATGTCAGCTTCTGGTTTAAAATTGAATACAAGCACAGACACTGTGTTAAAATAACCTGGTAATGCATAGTTTTGAGAAAATACAAGATATGGTCAAAGTAAAAGATAAGGATAAGCTATGTATACCCATCTTTATGAATTATGCTGAATTATGCCTTGTGCTTGTCCTTCACCCTTTTAGAGTCAGCAACATTGCAAAGTGATGGGGAGAGTCCTTAGTGGATGGGATGGGTTAATTACACTGGGAGGGGGAAAATTGGCAAATACTTGTGGGAAAAAAAATGTGCTGCAATGTTGAACAAACATCTGTGTTCTTTTTCAGATGGGGATGTAACTGTGATTTGCCTGGTGGCAGCTCTGCCAATAGTCATCATCATAAATATGTTGTACTTGAAATGTGCACGACAAAGGTGAGATGAGATCATGTTACGCTTTTACACAGCTGGTTATTTGCTCATTTATTTGAGAGAGTGACTGTCTAGTGAAACTTTGATAAGCATTTGTATAGATTATTCAGAAAGCAAACATTTGTGTGAACATATTACCAGTAAAATTGAGATTTATAAAGATTTTATCTGTCTTAAATATTCACTGAATTGATTAAACCACTGAATGTTGATGTAATTGATGTTACGTTTAGTATTTTACTGCTTTACTGTTTCATTACTACACAAGCTATATGTTTTGTAGAATACAGAAGGCCTGCATGTCAATGGGACCCTCTTGGCTTTTTGAGAATTTACCAAAACTTGGGAACAGCAATGCAATCAAACTTCTGAAGGTACCTACATATAGTACATACCACTTCATCCAGCCTTGCAAGGACTCTAGATTTATCTTGGATAACAATTGCATCATTCATTTCAGGCACAATAAAGAATGTAATATAGGAATGTATAACTATGTTTTATATTGATCTGGACAAGAATGCCATACTGCACCAATACCTTACCTCTGTAATATAATTGAACAGTAAATTGCTCTCAATAAGAGTGTCTCATAATGTAGGCTAAACAGAATGTCATTTACAGCTGAGGTTGGACAAAAAGTGTTATATGTATTAACATGTAATCTTATTAAAGATCTTATTAGCTAGATAGCAGCTGTTGGGAAAACTAAAAAAATCTTGATATGTTGAGTGTTCTCATGTCTTTTTTACAGTGTGATGTCATATGGACTAAATTGTTGTCACCCTTTTCCAAGAGTGTATCAATTTTACAAGGAAATTAGGAAAGTCATAGTCACTGGAATTTGATGCAACAGGATATGGCCATGCATGACTAGAACTTGCAATACATTAATTACTTCATCATGATTTGAGATGTTCACAGTGACGAAATTTTGATTTCACAGGTGGGTGGGGAGGGTGATGCAACTGACTTGAGTAGTTGGTTATTAGTTACTATTAATAACTATTATTAGTTATTATTAATAATACTAAAATAATACCATTAATATTAACATTAATTATTACAAAAATATGAATACATTGTTGAATTGATCATTTAATAAAACTAAAACTCTTTCAGTTCACTGTGTTTCTAGTAGTTCTTGTAGTTTTGCATTGTTACTTTTAAGTTCCACAGAAGGGTTAATATTTTGACATAATCAGCTCATCCCCAGCTTCCAAACACAGACACAGATTCAAACGCCCAACATGTTAACAACTTTCAGTGGCAGGTGAACACTGACTCCTGACCAACTAGCATAATACTGGTTTACAACCAGATGGAATGATAGCAGGGACGGCCAATCACACGCTAGCAAGAAACAGCAGAGCCAATCATTTAGCTTGTGGGCGGTCTAAAGAGAAACAGGCATCAGCTTGAGTGGCTGTTTTCTGCTTGGCCCTAGTGCTTGACGTGTCTCCATTTAAATATAGTGTGTCATTGTTTTTGGATGGTTAAAACTGCAGGGGACCAAAACTGCCTTTTGAAAAAGTGCTGGGGACATGTCTCCCCCAAATTACATCCATAGATGTTCACTTTTTAGTTCTTGCTAGAGGTGGATTATGCAACAATATATGCTGTTCTTCTCTGTAAAAAGATGATCAGCTTTGTCTTCTTGTTTTTAGGATGAACAATGTGGTTCTAATCTTTGCTGGCAGAAAGTGGACACTGATCCACCTTTGTCTCCAGTTGAGGACTTCAGTCCACCTACTGAAAGAAGGAACTCTTACCCCATTGTCCATACAGAAGATACCATAGAGGAAAGAAAAGTTGTACAAGATTGGGCAAACTGTCCTTATAAACCTCAAATTTCAATTGCTACCCAAAGAGTTGAGACAGTCTCTGAAGAATCTGAAATGGATGAAGATGAACATCCCTGGGTGTTCTTCTCATCAGGCTTCAATAAGTTTGATGAACAGTTTCCTCCACCTCAAGGAATTCATGGACCACTGAGTACCTCCTTGACTGTGGATGGAACTCCAGTATCTATGGATGCTTTTAATGGGATCCTCTTTCTTACTCAAACTACATTGAATGAAGACACAATGAAGGTTGAAGGAGAGACTGGAAATGGTGATAAGGAGCTATACGAAAATCAGACAGTGCTGTCCAATGACTTCATGAAGTCCTTAAGAGAGCCTGCCTTCAAAGCTAGGCCTAACTCATTACAAGATGCTAGCACAGCACTACATGCTCGAACAACTCTGCGTACGTATCAGCTTGAAGAGCAGTTGCTCTAAAAAGTTCAAAAAATGTTTAACATATTGATTCTAATGCTCTGTTACATCATTCAAAACACTCAAAACCAAGTATAAACCTTTGTATAAACCTTGTAAAGATACAGGGTCTTAATGTCTGTGATAATTTCAATATGCTTTCCAAATGTTTATAGCCAACAAAGGCTATACAAATATACACTGCTCAAAAAAATAAAGGGAACACTAAAATAACACATCCTAGATCTCAATGAATAAAATATTCCAGTTGAAAATCTTTATTTATTACATAGTGGAATGCGTTGAGAACAAAATAACATAAAAAATGATCAATGTAAATCAAAATTATTACCCCTGGGAGGTCTGGATTTGGAATCATACTCAAAATCTCATACCACCC
>BRDA01061498.1:1579-18482 GCA_036984385.1 Crenuchus spilurus | reverse complement strand
CACTAGAATAGGAGATATTAGTCCATAAACAACATCAATAAACACTATTAATCACTAGAATAGGAGATATTAGTCCATAAACAACCTCAATAAACACTATTAATCACTAGAATAGGAGATATTGGTCCAAAAACAACCTCAATAAACACTATTAATAACTAGAATAGGAGATATTAGTCCATAAACAACCTCAATAAACACTATTAATCACAGAATATGAGATATTAGTCTATAAACAACCTCAATAAACACTATTAATCACTAAAGTAGGAGATATTAGTCCATAAACAACCTCAATAAACACTATTAATCACTATAATGGGAGATATTAGTCTATAAACAACCTCAATAAACACTATTAATCACAGAATAGGAGATATTGGTCCAAAAACAACCTCAATAAACACTTTTAATAACTAGAATAGGAGATATTAGTCCATAAACAATCTCAATAAACACTATTAATCACTATAATAGGAGATATTAGTCCATAAACAACCTCAATAAACACTATTAATCACAGAATAGGAGATATTAGTCTATAAACAACCTCAATAAACACTATTAATCACTAAATTAGGAGATATTAGTCCATAAACAACCTCAATAAACACTATTAATCACTATAATGGGAGATATTAGTCTATAAACAACCTAAATAAACATTATTAATCACTAGGAGATATTAGTCCATAACAACCTCAATAAACACTATTAATCACTATAATAGGAGATATTAGTCTATAAACACCTCAATAAACATTATTAATCACTAGAATAGGAGATATTAGTCCATAAACAACCTCAAAAAACACTATTAATCACTATAATGGGAGATATTAGTCTATAAACACCTCAATGAACACTATTAATCACTAGAATAGGAGATATTAGTCCATAAACAACCTCAATAAACACTATTAATCATTAGAATAGGAGATATTAGTCCATAAACAACCTCAATAAACACTATTAATCACTAGAATAGGAGATATTAGTGCTGTTACAACTAATATGCCATCAAATGTTCACCAGCTCTTTTGACTTAAATCTGAAAGTTTGTTGTCTGAGATCAATCATCTCTTGGTATCAGCCTGATTTCAGTACTGGGTTGAATTGGGGCCCTGATAACAGCGATGGCCTGGTTCTGGCCCAAACTTATTATTGTCATGTGGCCCAGACTGCAATTCCACATCAGTCATTAAACATGACCCAGCCACATTACAGTCAGGATTGCATTAAATTGGCCATTTTTGGTCCAGAACTGTCTATTTAGCTTGTGAATAACACCAAGCCTCACTCTTGCTTCATCATCATTTCAGCTGTGAATATCAGAGATTCTAATATCAAACAGGCAGCAGTGCCACGACCCCCATAAGTGTTCAAAGGCTTGTTGTGTAAGCTTGTTAGCAGACTGCTGGGACAATAATAGGACTTTGACTTTAGCAGCCTCGTTTAAAAGTCCCTTTACCTTCCCCAATCCCAGTTTAACCCCTGCAGTCACCCGTGTTAGCGCTTTGTTTGTGTGGTAAACAAAAGTTTAAACGACGGCACCCGTGACCTTACCAGAAATAAAGAAATAAAGAAATAGACAAATAAACAAATATCAGGAAAGCAGTTTATCGCCTTTAAAGTTTCAATCCCAGTTTCCTGCAGGTTGCTCAAAACGCGCAGCTCGGCGGGAGGCTTGGAAGCAAACGTCTACGCACACAAGCGTAAGAGCGTGTGAAGAGTATTAGAGTTTATTTACGATTTAAGCTCCCATCGAACAAATGGTGATGGGCTCTCAGTTAGGGGTGAACGACTATCTCGCATCAAAGTTTCAAAGCGGAGGAAAATTCTCCATCTGGTTGTCTTCAAATGTTGTTTTTTATATTATTATCATTTCCTCCTTTGAACGCAAATGCTCAAGAAAAAATATCCACTGTTGGGGGACTTTTACGCTCCTCTAAATGCTAACTCAAAGGGAGAGCGGTTTACATTATCTTTCATCACTTTAATCATGTGATTCATGGCTTATTTATGTGGGTGTGGAATGAAACGGGCTGGTGCAATCTCCCCGGACTCCCGATGCTTATTTTTTCACCCCCACTTTTTTTTGTTGGCCATGCTTTGAGCTTTGTTATTACGCTGGCAGCCGCGAAACCAGGCTGTCCAAAATTCTTTCCACATTAAAATTTTACATTTTACATTTCGCTGCATAACTTTACCGCATCATATACTGGGGGATTAAAAATTGATGTTCGCCAGAATCAACAGTTGAGTCCACTCAATATTGTAGATGCTCAGCAACTAGGTCTACGATGGAAATATATATGGATATTTAGTAGTTTTTCATTGAATTCACCTCTTAAAGGGTTCATCTTTAACTTCATGCCCAAATATTAGTGTTTTTAACCCCAAATGTCCCCATGTTTGAATGGCCAATTAACCCACCACCACCACTTTCTAGGGGGGATGAGGACTAACAGTAACAATAACACATAAAAACTTAGCCACCGCATCTTTTGAGCTGATACATCATCGCTGGGCAGCCAACACACTCAGAGGAAGGCGCAGTATCTCCAGCTGTGATACATCAGCTAAGCTAACAGACACCTGAGCCGGCCAGCGTAACAAATGGGGAAAGAGCATCATCTACCCACCCGGAGGTCTGATACATGAGCTAACAGACACCTGAGCCAGTCAGCATCACAGGTGAAGAAAGAGCATCATCTACCCACCCGGAGGTCTGATACATGAGCTAAAAGACACCTGAGCCAGCCAGCATCACAGGTGAAGAAAGAGCATCATCTACTCACCTGGAGGTCTGATACATGAACTAACAGACACCTGAGCCGGCCAGCATCACAGGAGAAGAAAGAGCATCATCTACCCACCCGGAGGTCTGATACATGAGCTAACAGACACCTGAGCCGGCCAGCATCACAGGTGAAGAAAGAGCATCATCTACTCACCTGGAGGTCTGATACATGAGCTAAAAGACACCTGAGCCAGCCAGCATCACAGGTGAAGAAAGAGCATCATCTACTCACCTGGAGCTCTGATACATGAGCTAACAGACACCTGAGCCGGCCAGCATCACAGGTGAAGAAAGAGCATCATCTACCCACCCGGAGGTCTGATACATGAGCTAACAGACACCTGAGCCGGCCAGCATCACAGGTGAAGAAAGAGCATCATCTACCCACCTGGAGGTGTGATACATGAGCTAACAGACACCTGAGCCGGCCAGCATCACAGGAGAAGAAAGAGCATCATCTACTCACCTGGAGCTCTGATACATGAGCTAACAGACACCTGAGCCGGCCAGCATCACAGGTGGGTAGAAGTACCATCTGGCCCACCCAGAGAGAACACAACCAATGTTTATCTCTCTGCTGATGTCAGAGCAGAACCCAGAATTCTAATTCATAATCTGCAATCCATAGTGTCAGGACCTTAGTCTGCTGAGGCACTGCACACCTAAACATACAGAAAAGCATATCAGTAAACTCCGTAGTCTCATTTTCTATGTATTTAAGACTGTCAATGGCTGAATCATTGACCCGAACTGATCCTGTATCTCCTTCCACTGAGTTCCTGACTTTGTTACTGCATCTGAACCTGTGAGCACCATCCTTAACTTCACTCTGCAAGGCAAGCAGTCTCATCTCCAGCAGACGTTCTGCCGAATAACAATGAAACTCGGAGAGACTCGCTCGCTGTTCTGCTTCGTCAAAACTTTTAAGCTCATTAAGAACTCAAAACACAAACCTGCCTTCTGAGAAAAGAGCTGAATCATTTGTTGATATTTTAAGGTGTTCCTGATGATTGTCAGAATGGAACTGCTTGACTGCACGCAGGGCCTGATTTATCTCATACGAGTTTAAGCAAGAAAAGTCAGTATGAGGAGAACAAAAAAAGCAAAAATAGGAAAATATAGAAAGATACAGAAAACGCTGAAGCAGACTATAGAAAAGAAAACAGAAAATGCTAAAACAAAAAAATACTGTGGCACTTCCATGGTTGTATGATGGTATCTGATGGCATTACCATGGCACATTCAAGTATACCATTGACAATACCCTACACAGTAAATATGCAATTGTTAAATCAACACTATTAGAGTTAAATTAACACTGAGAGTGTTACATTTCGACACCCGCAGTGTCAATTTAACTCTAATAGTGTTGATTTAACAATGGCGTATTTACTGTGTAGAGAAATAATAATAATGATACTATTAATTATTTTCTACACACAACATGTTACTTTTGTGGCTGCGTGATGGTATTTGATGGTAAATCATGGAAGAACCATCATTTTTAACAATATCATGGGCTTAGTACCCTCAAACAGTCTCACAGCAAAAATGTTACAGGGTTGACCTTCTCAAGTGCTTCCTCTGAAATTCTACCCATCAACATTTTCCACTCGTTTGGAAACCCCCTAGATTTTATGTCGTCACCTGAGCAGGGTCAAATGTCCGCCATATTGCTTTGCTGTTTGTGTTTTCAGATTTATATTTTTCATTAACAGGACATGATTCTTAAGATGCGTGACTAACCAGGGACAAGGATAAATGGGACTCACCGAAAACGCCGGTGCTGTGTTCGTATAAGCGATAAGCTAACTAGCTAGTGCTAGCTTAGCATTAAGCTAACTACCTAACTCTAGCCTAGCTAAACTAAGCAAGTTAAGACTCAGATAAGTGAGTTAAATGGTTTTATAGCGCCGGAACATAACCAAGGCACAGGCATTTATACAGGAATAGATAGAATTGGCAAATTTTGGTGTGATGACTGTCAATGCACCACCAGCACCAACTAGTTAGGTAGCAATATGGCGGCCGTTTGACCACAGTCGGGTGATGATGCCGAGCAGAAAACGTCGCCGGGTAAACATTTGGGCAGAGCACTCGAGAAAGTCAACCCTGTGACGTTTTCGTTGTGAGACTGTGTTGTATTATCGTACATCAATGATATTATTACAGTCACGCAATGAGTTTTAAAGCAATACTACAAGTTATTTAATAAATAAAAAGTGTAATAAAAGTTATTACTATAGCAAAACTAGATGCATTACTGTCGTAATGCCATTGTAGTATCATGGCACTACCATCAAACAATAGGAATACAACTATATTTAATATAGTATAACATGTAGTATTATTAAACTGCATCACTGATTAGTCAAGTCAAGTTAAATGTATTTAAATATTGCTTTTTTACAACAACAAAGAACAAAACACAAAAGCCCCAGTGAGCATGCCAGTGGCAACAGTGACAAGACTCCATCAGAGATGGAGGAAGAATCCTTAGAAGGAACCAGACTCACATGGTGGATCCATCCTCCTCTGGTCAAATAATTATCAGTTCTTGCTACAGTTACACAATCCTATGATGCTGTTGGAGTGTTCAGGTGTTCTGATATGGTGAGACAGGAATGGTAGTAATAAAAATAATATTAATGGTAGCAGCAAATAGAGTAGTTTAATATTACAGTAATACAACTAGATTTAGCACAGTGATAGCTGTAGTGTTATTCTGGCAATATCTGCATTACTGTAGTATTGCCATTGTACTACAATGGTACTACCCTCACGACAGTGTCTAAAAACCATGGCTCTTCCATTATGGCGTGACCATGGTACCTTTTTTTGTTTTGATTTGTACGGGAAAGTTAAACCTAAAACATCTAAAACAGGAATGCAGAAAAATAACATACAGAAAGAGGGAAAGCAGGAATACATTAAAGCTAAGCTGAAGGAACAGTAACGTTAAAAGAGGAATACAGTACAGCTAAAGCAGAAGTGATGGGCTTGGCGTTGTCATTGCTCATCACTAATAACAGAACTTTTAGCTGCGTACAGCTTTACCAGCCACTAAATTTTTCAGTGTATTCAGTGGATGTGGGTCATGTTTTGTGCTTTTTTTGTGTGTGTGTGTGTGTGTGTGTGTGTGTGTGTGTGTGTGTGTGTGTGTGTGTGTGTGTGTGTGTGTGTGTGTGTGTGTGAGACACATGGACTTAATGTGATTTAATCCATTGTATGTTGTGGTTAGTGCAGGCTGTCCAGTCGATATGCAGACCACTACCGTCACGCTAATATAAGAGAGGAATCACACACACACACCAACACACACACACACACACACACACACACACTATAAATCACTGCAGTGAGTCATGAACACATGCTTCTTGGCATATGCTATATCCAATTTAATCAGCCAGCTTGATCAGAAAGCTGCACCTTACTGGTGTAGGGAAGTTTGACACACACTACCAGCTTAAAACCCTAAATAATGTAATAAACACGAGACGCCAAACACATAATGACATAAAGTCATAAAGGCCAGATTACACAATCTACCCTGAATGAAGCACCACACACTTTCAGATTACACACCCAATCAGCAGCTCCAAGCCTCAAAAACTGCCCCATCATGTAGTCGGTCCATCCCAACATCAGACATGTAGATAGGCAGATAGTCTGGACAGCCAAAAATCCCATAAAATCCAAATTTTGATCTGATCCAATCTATATTAGGAGTTGATTTAAAATCCTTGAACTGCCACCTTATAGCGGTGGAGGGGTTTGCGTGCTTGAATGATCCTAGGGGCTATGTTGTCTGGGGCATTATGCCCCTGGTAGGGTCTCCCATGGCAAACAGGTCTTAGGTGACAGGCCAGACAAAGAGCAGTTCACAAAAACCCTTATGAAAGTAACATCAAAAGGACCAGTGATGTCGCCCTGCATGGTGCAGCCGGGGCCCCACCCTGGAGCCAAGCCCGGGGTTGGGGCTTGTATGCGAGCACCTGGTGGCCGGGCCTTTGCCCATGGGGCCCAGCCCGAACTGGCGACGTGGGTCCAACCTCCTCCTTCTATTAGAAAGTCTACCAAAGGCATCTCCAACACTGCTGTTGTTCTACTGTGAGACTACAAGAGTTCTTGGTGGTACAATTTGAAACGTATACAACTACACTCTTAAAAGAGATGGTTATTCAATGGTTCTTTAGTAAAGATAATGGCTCAAAGGGTTCTTCAGATTGGTGAGGAATATGCTGTAGATGGTTCTATTCAAAAGCCCTTTGAAAATGGTTCCTTATGGCACCAAAAGGATTCTTATCTTATTACAGCACTTAAAAATATGGTTCTTTAAGGGTTCTTTAATAAAGAAAATGGTTATACATATAACTGTGAACACTCAAAAACTTTTCACATAGATAAAGGGTTATTTCCATGGTGACAGGTTTCTTCACATTGATGAGGGTTGTAGATGGAACTTTTGTAAAATATGATCTTATATAGCCCTGAAAAGGGTTCTGCTGTAGTTATGATGTCAAGCTTGTAATAATAGAATAAACCATTTTGGGGCTATAGAACCATCTACTGCACACTCTTCATCAATTAAAGGAATGCTTATAAAGGGATGTTTGAATGTTCATGGTTCTAAATAGAACAATTTTTTAAAAATTAAATAACACTTGAAGAAACATCTCTTTCAAGAGTGAAGCTTGACATTGTAACAATACCAGAACCCATTTTGGGTCTATATAGAACCATCTACAGCACAATCCTCACCAATCTAAAGAACCATTTAACCATGCAATGCATGCTTTGGGTTCTTTGTGTGTTCATGGTTCTAAATAGAACCATTTTCTTTACTAAATAACCCTTGAAGAACAATCTCTTTCAAGAGTGAAGCTTGACATCGTAACAATACCAGAACCCATTTTGGGGCTATATAGAACCATCTACAGCAATTCCTCACCAATCTAAAGAACCATTTAACGATGCAATAAATCCTTTGGGTTATTTTAGTGTTCATGGTTCTAAATAGAACCATTTTTTTATTAAATAACCCTTGAAGATACATCTCTTTCATGAGTGAAGCTTGACATCTTAACAATACCAGAACCCATTTTGGGGCTATATAGAACCATCTACAGCACATTTCTCACCAATTTAAAGAACCATTTAACCATACAATGAACCCTTAGGGTTCTGTGAGTGTTCATGGTTCTAAATTGACCAATCTCTTTACTAAAGAGCCATGTTTTTTAAGAGTGCATACAGAGAAAACGATGGACTGCAGTTTATAAACTACAAAGTGCTGCTGTACGTCAGTGTAGATAAATTTTCTATTTATATAGTCGGGTTTTGTGTCTTTTATATAAATCTGCCTGGAACGTCAGTCTTTGCTTTAAAACTTTAACTTGCAGGATCAGTAGAACATCAGATCACACACTGATGGTTCTGCAGGACCGAGGTAAGGGTGAGCTGAGGGTACTCAAAGGAGAACAGAGAGAATTAAGGGTTTTTTTGCAGATAGAAAGCATAATTATCCTGGGGGGGAGTTCAAACTTTCAAAAACGAGCTCCCACTGTTGTACGACGGCCTGTATGTGTGTGCACAAGGCTTATATACATCCTGCCGTTTTTTATCATTTCTCAGAAACTGCCGCAGAAGGATACGTGAAGAGAAAGACAAGAAGAAAGAAAAGTTTCAGGCTGTCATCTCAAGGTCTTATCTGGCTTTTACAACAGCGCAGATAAAAATCAGGACATCAGTTATTAGACCTGCATTATTATATACATCTGATCAGCACGATCTGATGAACTGTGTAAATGTGTATTTGACTGTTTTCTGCTGAAAATGTTCTGAACACGGTTGGAAAGCAGCCCGGTTCTGTAATATCCTACACAGTCACGCTCTTATATGAGAGCCATATATTGTTTTTGTGTCTCAGAGGCCCGGCATGTCCCGCTATGTTTTTGCTCTTTATCTGCTCCCTATTATCACGGGTATGTAACCTTGACTAGATTTATAGTTGCAGAAAACTAGTTTAAAGCAGACTGCAGGAGATACCAGCTTAAAGGGAAACTCCAGAATTTTAAAACCCAATCTATATACACTTCATCTGTATCATCCTGACAGACAATAATGTTGATCCTTACTTCGAAGAAAAAGAAAACCCAATGAAAGAGTTCACTCTTATAAAAGCCGATGGCTGATTGCTGAATTCTGTGAATATGCATTTATATGCAGGAGGTCCAACACATTAAATCAGACATATTATAGCTCTGAGGGTCTATCACATTTCAGGATGAAATATTAATAAAAATGATGCACTGATTAAGCTCTACAGACACACTTTTCAGCTCTATTAGTAATGACGGGTTTGAGTGCCTCTACGTTGCTCGTCTTTTAACCAGTTGACCAGTTAACTTTTGATTTTAACCAGTGAAGATTAACTCATTGATGTCCACAAAATTTAAATTCCGCAAAAAGACTAAAAACAAAACTAAACGTACTCCAGAAACCTTAAAGGATCTGCTTTTTAAATGTACATAAATTGAATCAAAATATATTCAATTCAGCAATTCAGAACGTGAGCCTTTTTTCCGTCATGATAACAAGACGGTAACTTGACACATGCCAGTGGAGGAAGGCCTCCACTCTGAAGACCTCTCACTTCTGCCCTCACACTTATCTCATGAATATTCAATGTAAGGTTAGTGGCTGAGGAAAATGGAGTGTCACCTCACATTTGTTAAATTTTATAAATAAAACCACATACAATGTATAAAAACTAGGGATGAGCGAGTACAACACTATCTGTATCTGTATCTGTTCAGCCATCTAAATTATCTGTACTTGGAGTGGGCGGGGCCTAAACCGCAATTGAGAGTGATTTAACCAGAAGTGGGTGGGGCTTAAATCTGTACATTATATTAATTCTGAAATTGATATGAATTGATCAGAAGTTGCTATATGTATTGTTTATTTAAAAACTATTTACAGAACAGCCTCAAAATCTCAAATTGATATTCAAATCAATGTTTTTGATCACAAAAGAAAGAGAAATATTTACATATTTTTATAAACTCTCAACATGAATGTTTTTAAGTGCATGTGTCATGCCTGCCCTCATGTCCTCTGTTCCGGTCTCTGTGTTTGTCTCCCTCTTGTGTTCAAGTTATGTATTGCACGCCCATATATGTACTTCCTGTCTTGTCCTGTGTTAATCATGCCCAGGTGTTTTGTATCCCTTGTCATTAGTCTTCCCCTTTATAAGTCCTGTTTGTGTATCACTCCCTGGCGGGTTATTTTGGTTTGGTTGTATCTTGTCTTTGGTGATTCCTTGCTTGTACCTTGTCTTGATCCTGTTTCCATATGTCCAGTCCAGGTTTGATTTCCATTTGTTTGTGTTATGTTTAAGTTCTAGTCTTAGTCTTTGTTTCAGTTCATGTTTTCAGCCCTCGTGCTGCTTTTTGTTTGTCTGTTAAGTGTTCTGTAAATAAACCCCATTTTAAGTATCTCTGCCTGCGTTCGCCCTTCAATCCCCGAGCCGCCTCACAGCATGAATTAATACAACTTGTGCAGTAGGAAATTATGAACTAAGTATGCATAAACAAGAGTTGTCTTACTCGACTTCCTTTTTTTTAATTATATGATCAAACTGATTTTTGTGTGTGTGTGTGTGAGAGAGAGAGAGAGAGAGAGAGAGAGAGAGAGAGAGAGAGAGAGAGAGAGAGAGAGAGGGGGGGAATGGGGCACAGCTCTGGCAGACACGTGTCTGTGTAGGGAGGGGCGGGTGCTCTGTGTGACTGGCCAATCACAGATTGTGAGGACAGTCTATTACCCAATGAGGATTTTTCTTCAGTAAGAGCATGGATATTGACAAGTTATACTCGTATCATGCTCGTTACTCGTCAACAATTCTTTATCCATACTGGATACTCGTCTGAAATGAGTATCTGGCTCAACCCTAATAAAAACTGTAATGAGCAGTGTGTAGCCAACACCTCTGTTTATTCAGTTCTGAGCTCAAAAGTCTTAACTAGAAATGTTTAGAGTGTTTTTTCACAATATATCAGCACATCTGAAAACAGGTTTTTGGAAAGTTTAGAGCAGATTTAATCAGAATATAGATTTATGACACTCTTACTGTTTGACACTGTTGTTGCTGAGTTTGTGCTGAACAAAAGTCTGTGTAACACTTTGGAAAAAATAATTTTAGATGGGTGTCATTTGTAAAAATTCAAGGCATGTCAGACTACGTCTGAGTATCTGAAAAACCCTCAGACATCATCACAAAGACTTTGCTGCATTGAGCATATTTGAGCTTTATTTCTTATTTTATTCCAAACTGATTTTTAAAATATATTTATTTATTTACTTACTTTTAGTTTTGATCTCAAAACTTTTGATCTGGCCTTGGAGAAACTTCTGAGATTTTAAAAAGACATCCCTGTTGAGCAGGTTTCTGGTGGAAATTATTACATCAGATATTTTAGAGTTATAATATCAGACGTTTTTTTGCCCACGACACCACTATACCAGAGACACAGTAAAACAGATGAGGTTTAAAAATGCTGGAATATTCCTTTAAAGTCTGTATGCTCCTCTGCAAGGAGGGTACCTTCCCAGAGAACTTTTCTCCAAAAGCAACCAGGCATAACTAATCTACCAACTCAGGAGTCTTCAGACTTGTGCAGGTGATGCAACTTGAGCGATCAGGGCGACAACATTTTTTTAATGCATAGTTTCATTTGAAGTGGTGAAGCAGGAGTATAAGGTTGAGTTGATGGTATTCAGTTTGTGCAATAAGACATCACCAGGTCTGTGATGAACATATTTTGTCACAGCATCTTTAAAGCAGTGCTTTCTACCAAAAGCACAGATTCAAAATGAACAAAGAGCTTTCTAGTTATTGGTGGGGCTTGTAAAGATTTATCTGAGATCATAAAACAATGACATTTTTCATATCTTTTTATTGACTTTCTTTATCCTGGGAGCCAATAAATCTGTACTGTGCTGTGATGTATCTATTACACCAGTTAGCTAATCACTGCATCATTACATGTTCAGTATGGACACTCAAAATGGAATAGTAAAGCTGTGCCTGTGATATTTACATTACATTATTATTTTAAAAATACAGTCATCGGCCCCGAGTCCAGAGGACCGCGAGTCCGAATCCTGGTCATGATGGCGCTCTCTCTCTCTATCACTCTCACATTGCAATGTCCGCTGACTCAGGCGTCTACTGATTGGTCCATTCAGAGCTGGGAACCCTGCGCTTTCCTCCGAGTGTGTTGGCTCCCCAGTGACGGTGTATCAGTGGTAGTTAGAAAAGAGGCGGTGGCTGCATCACACGCAATGGAGGAGGCTTGTGCTTTTCTTCACCCTCCTAGAGACAGGGACAGTGCAAAGTGATGGGGAGAGTCCTAACGGAGGGGATGGGCTAATTAGCTACTACTACATTGTGAAGGGATAAAAATAGGCAAAAACATTGAAATTAAAATTATTTATTTTTAAAATACAGTCATAAATATTTAATAGTAATTAATCGTTAACTGAATATTTAAATAAGAATATAACAAATGCATGAGCTGTAATTGATTAAAAAACAATTATAAATTATAAATATATTGATTATATGAACTATTGGCCGATTTATTTGTTTACAACAAACAAACACAGAAGGGGAAGTTTATTCGCCTTGACGATTGGCCAAAAATGCTGTCATTCATCCCCCACCACACTGATGGTCCCATCTTATTTTTTTTCTGTGGGCACACCTACCTATGGGCCCATCCACTAACTTTTCAACACACCTGCCAAGGTTTGAAATACCCACTACTCAACTCAAATAATTGATGCACTAAACTTCAGTCCAAATTTGGAGACATATGAGATTATATGGTCTCTTCCTCAGGAGATACATCAAATCAATGTTTCCATCAAATCATTTTTTTCTAGGAAAAACTTTTTGACATTAGACAAGAGATTTAATGGCTAATGCTCTACTTTTTAACTCTTAATCACATGTCTGGTTCTAGATGTCACAGCATAAAAACAAAGTGTTGTTGATCATTGGTGTCAACTTCTGTCCAAAGTTCTTGGCCATCAGGGCCTGCAAGGCCTTCTCTGCTGGTCTAAGAAATATCTGAATCACAAACTGATGTTAATTCTATTTTGTCCATGAAAACTTATTAAATAATTCAAAATGCCTGACCGCTTCCTTTTATAGCTTTTCTGCTAGTTGTGCTGTTTACAGACATGTATTTTCATATTAAAGCATTTAACCAATCACATTTCAGCCATCATTTGTTGCCAGGCAGGGTCAAAGTCAAAGATGTCTGCCGAGGCCTTCACAATTCATTTTGCAGGCTCTCTAAACACTAAATAAATGTTGATGAAGCGGTTGCTTCAACCAATCAGATTTTGAGTTGGTGTCACCAGGGCACTCTATCAGGTGTCTGGCAACATCACCGTATTCAGACAAGTTGATTGGATAGTCAATCTAGTTAGCATTAGCTTTAATAAATGCCTCTATTGAATAATAATACTGTAATACTGCTCTTAACACTGTATTTGCATATTAAATGGTTTTTATGACCATAAATTAGTTTCTGAGGGGTAGATTGATTCAGACGGAGCATTACTGAAGGCCTAGGTGTGAAATGCATGGTCCGCCACTGACTTTTAATTTTTAATTTTGAGTTTTACCCAATGTTTATAGTAAAAGTAAAAGCCAAGATATGATCATTTAAACTTGACATAAAAGTCATATTTACAGATCTGTATATGTAGTGAGGCTGGAGGGGCGAGATGCCTGCAAAGAAAGACATACAATGCAGCAGGAACCAACACGCCTGCTAGACAAAAAGGTCTCACAGCTGCTTTTTGTTGTAAATAGTTGCATTCACCTTCATTTTAGCAGTTTTTACCATCATATTTTCACATCTACAACCTGTGTTAAAAATTTTACATCTTTACAAAGCTTTGCTGAGCATGTTTATACAGTCATTTTCAAATCTGATTGGATGGTTTTTGTGTGTTTTGGATCCAGTATATGGATAGAAGACATATAGGTGATGTAGAAGGTACCAAACATTGGTATGGTGAACTCTTATGTCATATAAAGACAAAATCCAAGGTATTCAACAAGAGTCAAAAATCACCACAAAACACAGCAAATTCATTCAAATTTTCCGTCTTTAACATGCTGCATTGAGCATATTTGAGTTTTTACTTTATTTCATCAGATGGTTTTTGGTGAGTTTTGATCTCATTTGGGAGAAACTACCAAGATGTTAAAGAGATATTGTTTTGGGACTGTTTTCTAGTGGAAATTATCACATAAAGCCATTTATTCTGCTTCTTGAGTACATTCATAAAGAATGTTTCTCCAAAAGTAACCAAATGGACAACAAAGGGCTCACACTTTCTTTTTATTGTAAACTAGTTTTCCATTATATGTTCTCATTTACAACCTGTTACGGCATCTTTAAATTGCTTCATTGAGCAGGTTTGTGATTTTATAGTAATTTTTCAAATGCGTGACTTTTGTGTGGTTTTGTATTCAGTATGTTGATATACTCGTCTCCAATCAGCCCAAGTCCTCTCACGTCACTCCACTGCTGTGTTCACTTCACTGAGGTCCTGTAGCTGCTCGCATCAGATTCAAATCCCTGATGGTCACCTACAAACCTAAAAATAGACCAGCACCTCCTTACCTAATGGCAATGGTCAAGTCTTGAGCTGTACCTCAACCATCTTCTCTGTCCAGGCACCCAGTGGTGAAACGACTCCCACTGGTTGCTCTAACAGCAGAGTCCCTCACAGTCTTCACACACAGACTGAAGAGCATCTCTTTGTGGAGCACTTAAGCAGCACTAGTTTAAACACTTATTGTAATGCTGTAAAGCTCTTATATTGTGTATAATTGTGTATCTTTCCTTCTTTCTAGGTATTAGAGATGGTTTAGCTCTAACAGTGTCTGAACTGAAGAGTAGTTTGGACTCTAAGCTGTCTGTACTAGCTGAGATCATTCTCTTAATGTAAACAAAACACTGTTGTACGTCACTCTGGATAAGAACGTCTGCCAAACGCCGTAAACATAAACGTAACATAGGGCATACAGCATTTTGTTATAAGTGAGTATGATAACAGTAAAAGTCTTTATCTTGTCTACAGGTGATGTAGAAGATGTCAAACACTGCCATGGTGAACTCTTATGGAACTTAAAGACAAAAATTTAAAGTTTTCAAAAACAGCCAAAGTAGTGAGAAAAAATCTCAAAGTGTACACAGTAAATTTTCTAGTGTTAAATCAACACTATTAGAGTTAAATTAACACTGATAGTGTTACATTTTGACACCTTCAGTGTTAATTTAACTCTAATAGTGTTGATTTAACACTGGCAGATTTACTGTGTAATGAACGATTTAGTCACTCAGTCGGATAGAAATTGTGTTCATAATGGCCGACTCTATTCTGATTGATATGTTTATATTTTCATATTCTATTCAAATTAAGCTATTAGTCAGACTATTAACAGGCTTTTTGTAAACATGGCCAGTGTGCTGTATTGTAGCAAGTCTCCTCAAATCAAAAAGGTTATTAATAATAAAAGAAGAGTTTGCCCACTCCGTCCTCATCACCGTTCCTCACTGGTCTCTGGTTTACATTGTGAGATTTAGCGCTTAGTGTTCTCTCTGACTCTCTTTGAGCCCGTCATATAAGCCCTGCCTCGCATTTTTCTCACTTTGAAGGAGGAAGCGAGGGAAAGCTGAGAGGAGGAGACGTTTGGTGTGCCGGAGTCGTTTACGCTTGGCTCCTTTTAGGAGAACATGTAGAATAAAAAAATCCATCTATTGACTCCCTGAAGATTTCTTCAGAGCTACGTCTGATTACCTGGAGGAGCCGAGAGAGAGGAAGCGTCTCATTAGCGACTTCGAGTGTTTCACTTTTTAAACTCTGCTCTCACATCTTTGTTCCTGATGCTGCCAACATCTATTAGAAAGAAGAACATAGTCGATGGTATTCAGAGCCCAGAGTGGCTGCAGCTAAACAGTCATGTTTGAAAGACCAGAATTAAGCTTCAGGTTTATTATCCAGCTAACTTAAACCTTATGCTTCAGTAGGGTGACGAGACGTCCTTTTTTACCCGGACATGCCCTCTTTTTGAGACATTTTACAAAAATGGAATTTTTGGAATTTCACAAACGTCCAGGATTTTGTTTTACTAGAGCTTACATCAAATTTCGAGAAGCGTTTCGTTCACAAATTAGTCTCCCCCTCCCCCTATTTCGTTTGGTTCGCTTGAGTGAGATGTTATGCTATATTAAATGGAGACAGGCAAGCATTAGGACCCAGCGGAAATCCAAGCTGCTCAATATGAAACCTTTAGGCTGCCCATAAGCTCACCAATTGGCTCTGTCATTTCTTGCTAATGTGGGATTGGCTGTTGCCGCTGTCATTCCCTCAAACAATGCCTGGACTGCAATTTGGCCAGCAGTCCATTTTCACCTGTAAGTTGTTAACATGCTGAGTGTTTGTTCTACCTGTGTCACATCAACTAGATGTATTTTAATATCAGAGGTTTCATATTAAAATTCATTAATATTTACATTTGAGTCTGTGTGCATGTGTCTGCCAGTCTGTGATAAGTCATCTATTTACATGTCTCTAAGTGTAACTATTATCAAAATAATTAAGAATTTCTGCTTATTTTTACTCAAAAATGAGGTATAATTCTGTGTAAATAAGATCTATTGACCATACAGTCCAAACATATGTGTAACACTGGTGATAATGAGACGGAGTGAAGTTGACTGAAAAGGTGAAACAGAATTGGGTGATAATTTTATGCTACATGCTTTTAACAGTTTATTATTATTTAATAATATATGTAATAATGTATTAATACTTTATTAATGATTCATATTAATTGATAATTCACAATAACACTTATTATTTTATTATGTTAATTATACTTAGTAATTATTTCATAATTATGTAATAATGTATATAATAATTTATTATTATTTGACAATTTTCGTACATCGTATTTTAATAGTGGGTTAAGACAAAGTGGAAAAGTCAGTTGAAGTGAGGCAGAGT